>CM071575.1:31511097-31526617 GCA_036426205.1 Ascaphus truei | reverse complement strand
CACTCATTTTCACAAACATCCAATTAACCTCCACTCATTTCTCACTGTAACCTTCCATAATCTCCACTCATTCTCCACTGTAACCTTCCATTAAATCCACTCATTCTCACTGTAACCTTCCCATTAACTCCATCATTCTCACTGTAAAAAATTCCCCATTAAACCTCCACTCATTCTCACTGTAACCTTCCATTAATCTCCACTCATTCTCACTGAACCTTCCCATAAACCCACTCATTTTCACCATAACCTTCCAATTAACTCCCACTCATTCTCACTGTAACCTCCCATTAATTCAATTCTCACTGTAACCTTCCCATTAACATCCACTCATTCTCACTGTAACCTTCCCATTAACCTCCACTCATTCCACTGTAACCTTCCATTACATCCCTCATTCTCACTGTAACTTCCATTAACATCCTCCCCACATCTCACGTAACCTACCATAACCTAACTCATTCTCACTGTAACCTTACCATTAATCTCCACTCATTTCACTGTAACCTTCCCATAACTCCACTCATTCTCACTGTAACTTCCATTAACCTCCAATTCATTCATGTAACCTTCCATTAACCTCCATCATTCTCACTGTAACCTTCCATTAACCTCCACTCATTCTCACTGTAACCTTCCATTAACCTCCACTCATCTCACTGTAACCTTCCATTAACCTCCAACTCATTCTCACTGTAACCTTCCCATTAACTCCAATCATTTCACTGTAACCTTCCCATTAATCTCCACTCATTCTCACTGTAACCTTCCATTATCTCCACTCATTCTCACTGTAACATTCACATTTAACCCTCCACTCATTCTCACTGTAACCTTCCCATTAAATCCAATCATCTCAGTAACCTTCACATTAACCTCCACTCATTCTTCACTGTAACCTTCCCATTAATCTCCACTCATTTCTCACGAACCATCCAGTAACCTCCATCATTTACATAACCTCTTACCCACTCATTCTGACTGTAACCTTCCATTAACTCCCTCTCACCTCACCTTCCCATTCACTCTCTACTGTAACCTTCCCATTAACTCCACTCATTTCACTGTAACCTTCCCATAAACCTCCACACATTATCACTGTAACCTTCCCATAACTCCACTCACTCTCACTGTAACCTTTCCATTAACTCCACTCACTCTACTGTAACCTTCCCATATACCTCCACTCATTCTCACTGTAACCTTCCCATAAGGCTCCATTAATTCTCATTTAAACATCCCATAAGCCTCCACTAACTCACTGTGTCACACCTTCCACAAAACCTGCACTCACTCTCACGTCAACCTTCCCATAAACCTCCACTCCCTCTCACTGTGTCACACTTCACCACTCTCGCTGTAACCTTCCATAAACGTAAACTCCCTCTCAATATAACCTTCCTATAAACTCCACTCACTCACTGTAACCTTTCATAAAACCTGCCCTCACTCTCGATGAACCTTCCGTAAAACCTGCCCTCAACTCTCACTGTAAACTCCCAGAACCTCCACTCATCGTGTCACCTTCCCATAAACCTGCACTAACTCACTCTCACACCTTCCCATAATCCTCCACTCACTCTCACTGTGTCACACCTTACCATAAACCGCACTCACTCTTAATGTCACCGTCCCATAAACCTGCACTCACTCTGTGTCACAACCTTTCTATAATTCTGCCACATGTACAGCCTTCCCATAAACCTGCACATCACTCTCACTGTAACATTCCCATAAACCACCACACACTCTCAGTGTCACACCGTCCCGTAAACCTGCACTAACTCTCACTCTCACATTCCCATAATCTCACTCGCTTCTCTGTATCACACACCTTCCCCAACTTCACTCACTCTCACTGTGTCAAAACTTCCTATAAACCTTCACTCACTGTCACACCTCCCCATAAGCTGCACTCACTCACACTGTGTCACACTTCATAACCTGCACTAACTCTCACTCACACCTCCCATATCCTCCACTCACTCTCTCTGTCATACAGTCCCATAAACCTTCAGTTAATCTTACTGTCACACCTCCCATAAACCTGCAAGTACTCACATTCTTTCAAACCTTGTCATAAACCTGCACTCACTCTCACTAATGAAAAATTCTAAAAAAAACATGCACTCATTTTCACTCAAATCTTCCCATAAGCTGCACTCACTCTCACAGTCACACATTCCCATAAACCTCTGCTCATCTCACTGTACAACCTTCCCATAAACCTCTGCTCACTCTCACTGTCAACACCTTCCCATAAACCTCGCTCACTCTCAATTGTCACACCTTCCCATAAACCTGCACTCACTCTTACACTTATCAGCTGCCCCACAGGCTTCAATAGGATCACCCGTTTACCCCCATTAATTTCCCCATGGAATAAAATGGAATGCCAATAAAAGTAACCATAAAGAGAAAGGGATTCTGACCCCGAAGTAGCACAATCCATAAAGACAGATTATCCTAATAATTTACAAAGGAGAATCTATCACATTGGGACGACCTCAGTATAGTCAGGTAGCCGTTCACCAACCACTTGTTATGGCTACATTCTTTATTAGACAGAGAATGGTTGGGCTTAGGTATAGGGTTGCCAGGTGTCCGGTATTGAACGGACTGTCCTGTATTTGGACACTCTGTTAGTAAAAAATGAGAGGTACTGTAATACTGGACAATGTATGTGTCGGTATTTTCCTCCTGGACATAGTGACCTGACGCACCTTTCACCATTGAGTCCAGTATTTTTGGAGAAGCCACCGTGGCAACCCTACTTAGGTACCCCATATAAATATACATGTGTGTATGTATAACTTAATTGTATAGCCCATCCATGTCACAGCGCATCACAGCAGTAACACACGTCACATAATAATAGGAGACATAATGGAATAAGCGCTTCAGACATAGAAGTAACATTAGGAATAGGAGCCCTGCCCGAAGAGCTTACAGTCTGCATTGCTGCACGTTCATATCTTGGATTTACACATAACCTTCTTTTTAATGCTGTGAGGACCAGTTGAATGTGTTGTTTCTATTAGGGGAGAGGAAGGGGTGTGGGCTGAGCTGCCCCCACAGAGACCACAAGCCCCCCACATTCAGCTTTTCCGTCGGAGTGGGGGGACGAGGGTCCCGCAGTGAATAGAAGGAAACAGGAAGCTGGTAAGCAGGAATGTGGAAGTATTTGTAATAAGACGAGTGCCAGCGCTTCAGACCTTTGTCTTTTGCTCCAGAATAATCTCCACAAGTTGGGGTTGAGGTTTGTATAACATCAGGGACATTCTCCTCGAACCTCTCCCGGGAACGAGGGCAGCATGATGTACAGATATAGGGCACCATGATGTACAGATATAGGAAACATGATGTACAGATATAGGGCAACATGAGTACAGATATAGGGCAACATGATGGACAGTAAGCCAATAGTATTGCAGCGCATGGCACACACAGTGGGATTTAATAACCTTCCACTCACTCTTACTGTGTCACACACCTGCCATAAACCTGCACTCATGCTCACACATTCCCAATATCCTCCACTACTCTCACTGTGTCATGCCTTCCTATGAACTTGCACTCACCTCATTCTGTAAAACCTTGTCATAAGCTGTAACACTCTCACTAATTAAAATATTTTCAAAAACCTGCACTCACTCTCACTGTGTCACACCTTCCATAATTCTCCACTCAATCTGACTGTCACAACCTTCCCATAAACCTACACTCACTTTCATGGTTCACATCTTCCCATAAACCTGCACTCACTTCTACTGTCACACCTTCCCAATAATCCTCCACTCACTTACTGTATCACACTCCCAATAATCCTCCACTCACTGTTACTGTGCCACACCTTCCCAATAATCCTCCACTCACTCTCACTGTGTCACACCTTCCCAATAATCCTCCACTTACTCTCACTGTCATACCTCCCCTTAAACCTGCAGTTACTCTAACTGTATCACACTTTCCATAAACTGACACTCACTATCACTGTCACACCTTCCCAATAATCCTCCACTCACTCTCACTGTGTCACACCTTCCCAATAATCCTCCACTCACTCTTAACTGTGCCACACTTCCCAATAATCCTCCACTCACTCTCACTGTGTCACACCCTTCCCAATAATCCTCACCACTCTCACTGTGTCAACCTTCCATAATCCTCCACTCACTGTTACTGTGTCACAACCCTTCCCAATAATCCTCCACTCACTCACTGTATCACACCTCCAATAATCCTCCACTCACTGTACTGTGCCACACCTTCCCAATAATCCTCCACTCACTCTCACTGTGTCATACCTTCCCAATAATCCTCCACTCACTCTCACTGTGTCACACCTTCCCAGCAGGAGAAGTGTCCAGGAGGGATCAGGGTTATCACGCTATTTCATCCGCGGGGGCAAACTACGGGTTGCAATAACATTGACTACATCTGTATTTTGTATTTCCATCCTCCCTTAGTACACCATAGTCAGACCCACCAGACAAGACGCGTGTGTGCGTGTGTGCGTGTGTGCGTGTGTGCATGTGTGCTTGTGTGTGTATTATCACTTGTGAGCAAATTCACATGTCTTAGACAGGTCTGTAATCCACCCTGACATTCACCATTATCACCTAGCATACAGTGCTTCCACTACAGCAAGGGATTCAGGGAAATGACCTGCAAATGAATACAAAATGTGTCACCTTTTGCCTGAAATCCATTTGTACATGGAACCCTTATAAGCAAATGCTCTGCTGTTCACACAGCTTTTAAGCACAGCATGGGATTAGATGCAAAGCCAGTCAAACCACTCACAGACAGCTGTTTCAGCCTTGTGGGTCTCCTCAGTGTGAGATTGGTTGTACTGGCTCTGCAATTTTCAAGGCTCGGTAGGTTTACCACACCCATTTTAAGTTAAGGTGGGTGAAAAAGGCGACAAACAACCTCCACTGTTAGCATATAGCTGTTAGCGGCCCATACCTCTCTCTTCAGATAGAGTCAGGCGGGGGGAGATGGTGTGCGGTGGCACCGGGCCCCCAGCGTTAAACAGAGGATTAGCTGGCAGAGGAATGAGCAGTTGCTACAGGGGCAGGACTGCAGAGGAGGAGCGCGCCCCAGCGGTCCGACCCCGAAGTCTTTCTTATTTCCGGTGTCTGCTGCTAGAGCGCGCTTCTCCCCAGCCACCCTCCTCTGCCTCTGTTGCATCTGCTAATTCCTCTGTCGGCTTATCCTCTGTTTAACGCCGGGGGGCCGCCGCATACCATTTCCCCCCCGCCTGTCTCTGTTACCACCCACAGGTAGGCATGGAGGAGGAGGAGGAGGGGGAGTGCTGATGATGAGGATGATGAGGGGGAGAGCTGATGATGATGGTGATCAGGGGGAGAGCTGCTGCTGCTGCTGCTGCTGCTGATGATGATAATGAGGGGGAGAGATGATGATGATGGTGATTAGGGGGAGAGCTGATGATGATGATGATGATGATGATGATGATAATGAGGGGGAGAGATGATGCTGCTGATGATGATGATGGAGAGAGTTGATGATGATCGTGCTGATGATGAGGGGGAGAGCTGATGATGAGGGGGAGAGCTGATGATGATTTTTCTGAAGCCAGGGTCACGTTTGATGTGTGAATGGCTCCCAATAGCATTAACTCAGTTCCCTTTTAAATCACTCCAAGCCCTGTAATATTTCCTCCACTTTATTGGGAAAAGCAGCAGAATACAGATACTTGTGGATGGTATGTAGTGGTGATTATTAGTTAGAAACCAGTAAAAAGAGATGGCCTCACCATGGGAGATGAACAGAGAAGGGTCCTGTACTCACTGTCTCCAGGGTGGAAAAGGAAGTGAGGGGCAGTGTGGGTAAAGGGAATAGCCTTGGGACAGACTATCTAGGCCATACAGGAGGGGGGGCAGACTAGCCCATTCTGGTGAGTATCACAGGGGCTGCAGTAGCAGCTCACTGCTTTCATGCCCAGAGGCAAGAAATACAACATTGTTGCAAGTTACACAGGCACAGTATGTGTGTGCAAACTCCATGCAGCTGAGAATAAGATCTGACAGGCAGAAGCTGCAAAGGAGAGAGGGGGGTGCGTCAGAAATGTAGTTCTTGTTCCATGACAATGATGGTGATGATGATGAAGGGAAGAGCTAAGGAGAGATTAGGAGGGATGATTGAGAGGATCAGGGAAGAGGATGGGGGAGAGAGAAAAAATGTCAGTCAGTATTATCTTATGCTGATTTATTTAAAGAGTATGGTAAATTTTACACAACTTTGGAGAAAAAAACCCCAATAGTATTTGAGAAAAAAAAGCTATTGATTCTCATTGTGGACGGGTGCAGAGAGGTCCCCACCCTCTACTTTACCCAGTGGCAAATTTCCCATTAGGCTCCTTAGGCCCGGGCCAAGGGCGGCAAAATTTGGGGCGAAAAAAATATCCGCCCCCATATACATTTGCCACGCTTTCGGGCCTATTGGATCACATCATTGACGTGTTTGCTGAGTGAAAAGTGCGGGAACAGCACTTCTGACTTAAAAATAAATGATGAGTACAGGAGTAATCTATCATTTATATTTAATCTATATTTATGTGTGCGGTATATTTAATTTTGAGTCTAAGTAATATGTTCACATATACTGGGGCCCTGAAAAAATGTTTGCCCGGGGCCTGCGCATGTCTAGCCGCGCCACTGGTAAGTAGGGTTGCCAGGTGTCCGGTTTTCACCCGGACAGGCCGGTAATTCTGCTGCCTGTCCGGTATAAAATTGGAGGTAATACCGGACACGTATGTTTCCGGTATTACCATTGTTGGGAACTTGCGGCGGCAAGTGCGTGGGCGGCAGAGGGCAGGCAGCGGCCAGCGCGTGGGCGGCGTGCGGCTGGAAGCGCTGTGCTGAGACAGGAGGGCGGACGGTGGGCGGGCGCAGTCAGCAGTGAGTTGTTTGCATGTGCTGTCCCTGACTGGAGGAGAGGATGGCCAATCGGAGGACAGTGGGGGCAGAGCCCACACCCCAGCGGCCCAGAGACAGGTCCTGTGATGTCTGCGCCCTGCCAGGAAATAAGGTAAGGACAAAATATGGGGGTGGGGAGGGATATGATGATGATTGATGGGGGCCAGCCTGGGGAGATAAGATGATATGGGGGGGGGGGGGATAAGATGATGATGGGTGCCAGCTGGGAGAGATGAGATCATGGTGATGGGGGTCCAGCATGAGATGACGATGGGGGGGGAGGTGGGGGTATATTTTTTATGTATTGGAGAGGTGGGGTATATTTGTTATGTATTGGAGAGATGGGGGTATATTTGTTATGTATTGGAGAGGTGGGGTATATTTGTTATGTATTGGAGAGGTGGGGGTATATTTGTTATGTATTGGAGAGGTGGGGGTATATTTTTTATGTATTGTAGAGGTGGGGGTATATTTTTTATGTATTGGAGAGGTGGGGGTATATTTGTTATGTATTGTAGATGTGGGGGTATATTTGTTATGTATTGGAGAGGTGGGGTATATTTTTTATGTATTGGAGAGGTGGGGGTATATTTTTTATGTATTGGAGAGGTGGGGTATATTTGTTATGTATTGGAGAGGTGGGGGTATATTTGTTATGTATTGGAGAGGTGGGGGTATATTTGTTATGTATTGGAGAGGTGGGGGTATATTTTTTATGTATTGGACAGGTGGGGGTATATTTTTTATGTATTGGACAGGTGGGGGTATATTTTTTATGTATTGGAGAGGTGGGGGTATATTTTAATACATTTAGCACACATCAATGCATAGCCACAATGATTAACAATACAGAATTAGAAGCTTTAACAACACTATCATTTCTTACCCTGTATATATATCTGTACACATACATACAGACATACATACAGTGGGAAGAAATGATATGCATTGTAAAAAATGAAAACATGAAAAAGCAACACAAAAAACAGTTACATTAAGTACATTTCTTTATTTAACTTACCATTACTTGCCCCCACCGACTCCCGTTGATCAGCTTACTCACTAACCAATCCACGACACCATCCACGACACCATCCAGGAACAAATCCACGACACCATCCAGGAACAAATCCACGAACCAAACCAGGAACCAATCCAAGAACAAGTGCAGGAACCAATCCAGGAAGCAAGCCACGAAGAAATCCAAGAAACAATCCACGACACGATCCAGGAACAGGAACCCATAAAAGAAAAAAACATAACAAATTAAACATAAAAATAATAAAACATGACAATCAAGGGTTGTACTAGTTTTATTCTTAGTGAATCTGTATTACAATACCTTGTTCCGGGGTCTTCTTGACGTCCGGTGCCACGCCCTGGTCTTCAATCTTCAGGAGGAGGTCCGTCCTCCTCGGCATCTGCCTTCAAAATGAGACGACATAGGCTTTTATAGGCCTATGACGTCACATTTGTCGTCATATGGTTCCCACGGCCCTGATTGGGCCGTGTAAACCATGTGTTTTGGCCGATGTAAAAAAATTGATGACGTCACTTAAAGGCAATGCCAGCACAGCCAATCAGAATGGCTTTGCTGCTATTGCCTTTAAGAAAACGTCATGAAATGACACATGGCCGGACTCACATGGTAAGCCAGCCAATCAGAGCGTGGGAACTCCATCCCTACTCTGATTGGGTTTGCAAGTCCCCCCCCTTGAGAAAGGTCCATTCCAGGACCGAAACGTCGGATTGGGTGACTTATCTTTTTTATTCAGATGCCCAATACAGTTTTTCATGATTACTGAACCGAGTGCAGTCTTTCTTTACCGGACGAGAGAATGGTAATGTTGTTTGTTTATATATTATATATATAATATATATATTTAATTATTTATTACTTTCGTTATTGTGGGGCTGGGGTGTGTTTTTTTTATTATTGTGGGTAGTGGGGGTGTGTGAAGGGGGCATTAGCCCCAACGGTGGTTGTTTAGGGCTTGCGGGTGGGTAGCGGGAGGCCTTAACCCCTTCAGGACCGTAGCGGTATTAACTGCTACGGTCGTGAAGGGGTTAAGTGCCCCCGCAACCCCCCGCAAGTCCTAAACTCACACCCAGGGCCAAATACCCCCCTCACCCATCCCCGCTACCCACAATAACGCTGGCACGGTGGGTTAACCCCTTCATTGCCTTAGCGGTTAGCCGCTAAGGTAATGAAATGGCTTTTAAATGCCTTTTTCCTGCCTCGGATGCATGCCGGGGGGCTATGCCGAAAAAGCCTTATCGGGGCTTACTGCATGAGGCCCTATGTGGAACATATGTGCAATGCATAACAAAGATAACATCACATTCTCAAACAATGCAAGAGTCCATGTCCACATAGCGATGTGACACCGGCCGGTATCACTGGTATCAAGGTCCCTTGGTCAAGGTTCTTTGGCAAAGGCTGCAGGGTGGATGCACAGCTCCAGGTTTGCTGGTTGCACCACAATGTCTTTGTGTAAAAGTCTCTGGCACTATTTCCTTTTAGCCTTGTGAGAGAACAGTCTTTTTGTCTCTGTAGTTTTACCCACAGAATGCATCCCCTTGTAGGTATGCCAGTCGTGGTAGCGTGTCGCTCTATCACCTGGCGTTTGGCAGAAGGATATGGCTTTTGGCCCCTTGCGGAAGCGGAACAACACTCCTGGAAGACTGGTTGTCGAATCTAGTCCAGTAAAGAGGGCGTCGTTCAGGGAGACTCCCTGAAGCTGAGCGCTGGGGCTGAACACTACCCAGATTTGATCGGGTTCCTGAAGGTGGTAGGCCCCAGATGATTGGAGGTACCAGCATTCTTCACCTTCCTTCATTAGAGGTGCTGGCTTTGCGTGACCGGTAAGGAATATCTTCTGGATGAAGGCCACAAAGTTGTTTTTGGTCTCTGGTTCCCTTTGTAGGTCGCAGAGGTGCGAATTGAACCTAGAGATGGCATGTTCTCCATTGTTTGGGAACTACCTTCTTGGTGAACGGAATGGTAGCGGGTTCACCCAACTGCCTGGTCCGTCTTTGGAGAGCTCCTTGGTTGTTAACCTCGGGAATCCTCTATCTTCCCTCGATGGTGTTTGCTTGTCGTTGTCCCTTGTTGTCTGGAACGCTGTGCACCGTAGGTCATCGGTGCTTTTCTCTTGCACGAGAACATCTCCACGTAATTGGGTGAAACGCTTTTGTGTCTCTTTGTTGACTGCCCTCAGGAGGTTGTTCTCTCCCTGGACATGACGAAGAACAGTCTCTTTTTTCCTTGTAAATCCTTTTGGGAAATGTCTCTGCAACTGTCTCCCCTTACGTGTGTGAACGAACAGTCCTTTTGACACTGTGGCTTCACCTGTAGGGCGCAGTCTTTTGCGGTTATGCCAACCGTGACAGCTGGCTGCTTTATTGCTGGATACTCTGTGGAGAGGAACAACTGTATGTCCTAGCCGTGCCATTGCTCGCGAGAGGATCGTCCGATTGTTTATTGTCTTTCGGATGACCCCTTTGTCGGTCACCTTTGGGAGGTTACTCTCTTCCTTCAGTGGAGTCGACTCGTCATCCTTGGTTATCTGAACCACTAAGCATCCTAGGCCATTGTCACAACCCCCCGATGCAAGGATGTTTTTGTTGACCTCAGGGCTATGACCTTGTCTTTTCTTTTCACTTGGCCCTTCGGTCACTTGGAGATGGCCAAGACATGGTTCAGAGAGGGATGTGTGTCTACATTCTGTTACCACCGTTCTGCGGGCGTCAACATAGTCTCGTCCGTGCTCTTTGTCGGTGCACGCGTTGCCCACTATCACCCATCCTAGGTCAAGTCTTTGGGCGTATGGCGCGTTGTGGGGTCCGTTAAGCTGTTTACGGACTTTATGTACCCTCATGATGTCCCTACCGAGCAGCAGCAAGATCTTGGCGCCTTGTTCTACCGGCAGGATGTAGTTGGCTATTCCTCTGAGGTGCGGGTAATGGCGTGCCACGTCCGGTGTGGGAATCTCGTCCCTGTTTGTGGCCATGTGGCTGCACTCAATGAGTGTGGGGAGAGCTATCTTCACTCTGTTATCCACCGAACGTATGACGTAACCGCTTGCTCTTCTCCCTGTTGACTCCGTTGACCCTGCACAGGTTCTGAGGGTGTAGGGTGAGGCATTGTCCTGTAAGTTGAATAGGTTGAAGAACTCCGTCTTCGCCAATGATCTGTTGCTTTGGTCGTCGAGGATTGCATACATCCGAATAGCCTTCTCAGGTTGTCCCTGGGGGTGCACTGCGACAAGGCATATTTTGGAGCAGGACATTTTGTCACCTTCTTTTCCGCAAACCTCAGTGCGCTGAGATGTGACGGATGTTGGCTCTCCTTCTCCTTCCTCCCTGCCATGCTCCGCTACGGAGGATGGGTTCTTGAGTTGGTGGAGTGTCAGCGCCTCTGGGTGTAACGATGTCACGTTCTTGTCACTTTCGCACACTGTGCATTTGATCTCTTCTTTACAGTCCCTGGCTAGGTGAGTCGTGGAACCGCAGCACCTGAAGCAAACTCTGAATTCTCCAAGTAACCTCTTGCGTTCCTCTAGGGACTTCATCCTGAACCCAAAGCACTTGTTGAGTGGGTGTGGCTTCTTGTGTATGGGACATTCCCTGTTTGGGTCCCTTGGTTCCTTGCCTCCGGCGACCGACTGATCGGGAGTAGTTTGGGTCGTGGGAGGCACGTCCGTCCTGCGGGCCGAGATGGGTGTTTGGGTGTTACCATATCTCGTCGCTGGTCTCTCGTTCCTCAGGCTGCTTGCACTGTATGTGGTTTGCGCACCCAAGATGAAACTGGGATCGTTCCTTGTCCTTGCCGCTTCGCGAATGAAACTCAAGAAAACTGAGAATGGGGGGTAGACGACTTGCTTCTCCCTCTTGTATTTGAAACCTTGTGAAATCCACTTTTCTTGGAGGTTGAAGGGTAGCTTCTCCAGGATGGGTCTCACTCCACGAGCTGAGTCTAGGACGTTGAGACCTATTAAGGAATGGTCTTTCCTTGCGAACTCCAGTTCTTGCAGCAGGTCCCCGAGCTCTCGTAACTTCGAGTAGTCTTTGGTTGTGATCTTGGGGAAGCTGTCGACTCTTTTGAAGAGCGAATCCTCGACTGCTTCGGGGCTGCCGTAGGACTCTTCTAGCCTTTCCCACACTAGGTCAAGACCTACTTGGGGTTGGTGCGCGTTTGCCGCCCGCAGTCTGTTCGCGTGCTCTCTGGATTCGTTCCCCAGGAACTTGAATAGCAGGTTGAGCTCTTCCCTTGCTGAGAAGTCCAAGCTGTTGATTGCGTCTTTGAACGTGAACTTCCACATCCGGTAGTTCTCAGGGCGGTCGTCGAAGCTGGTGAGTCCTGCTTGCACCAGGTCACGCCGGATCATGTACTTGACTATGTCTGTCAGGCCTGAGGCCTCGGCGTGTTTGTCCCGTTCTGAGGTAGTTGCTGGGAGGGTTCGTGCGGTCGTCTCTTCCTTGGCGTGGACGCGTGATGACTGCTGGTCGGTGTGAGGGGCTGTGTTCTCCCGTGTGGGTGTATCTGGATGGCGAGCCTGTTTTAGTGTATCCGTGTGCGCGCTGGCGTGTGGATCACTGTTGCGGCTGTGGCTAACCCAGGCAGCATGTACCATTGAAAGAACAGCATCTTCTCCTTGTGGGCCTAGCAAGTCTTCGTTGTCTGTGGAGTCACTCCATCCGTGTTGAGATGGTGCGCTGGTGTTTACACTGAAGAGGCTCCTTACGTAGTCTTCAGTGCGTTGGGCTGGATTCTCTGAGGCTATCCGTTTGTACGGTAGCTCCCCGCCGTCCTGTCTCGCAGCTGCTTCTAAGACTTCGGCTTGGGCTATGGCGGCAGCGGCGTCCTCCTCTTTGCTTAGAGCTTCTAGATCCGCGTCCAATTCGGCCTTTCTACGCGTAGCGGCAGCGGCGACATTGGCAGCGGCGGCGTTCTGCTCCTCCTCTTCTATGCGTGCTCTTTCTGCCTTTACGGCTGCCTCTCTCCGACTATATTCGGCCTTGGCACGTGCGGCCTCTGCGGCGGCTTGCGCCTTGGTAGCGTTTGTGCTTGCGCTGGACGCGTTAGATAGCGCTGATCTTGCTGACCTTGATGAGTGCCTGGATGTGTTTGAGCGCTGCGATGCGGTCTCCAGGAGGAGCTCTTTTCTCTCGCTTTGGGCGTCTACGATGGCGGTTCGCACGCGGCTGTCACGTGTCAAGTCAATATTGTGCTGTAAGTCCCTTTCTTGCAGGCTTTCACCGGTGTTAGCCCTGGCCAGGTAAGTGACTTATGCCTCTGACAGCCCTTGGTAGCGTGCGTGATCTATCTTTAATTGAGTTATTGCCTGCTCGAGCTGTTGTACAGAATTGCCAGCGCCGGCGACATTGCATATCCCAAGTTTGGTAGTGTTCCAGGCCAACTCTAATTTAGCACAGTGCGCTTCAATGTCAGTCTCGTATTTTTCGCGGGCCTTTTGTGTCAGTGTGACTGTCCATTTGGGCCTTGGGCCTGCCTGCGCCTGCTGCAGTTGCGCAGCGGTCTCTGTGTCTGAGTGATCGCTTTCCTGCGTGATGTCTGGTGAGGCTCTGAGTTCTGCCATGCTGTAGGTGTGTATAGGCCTTTTGCCAGTGCGTGTGGCGTGCGGTCTGTTACCTGTGTCAGCGATGGGCGACTGTCTCAGATGATGCCGAGCGGTGTCCTGCAGCGTTCAGCGTTGGGGAAGCGGTACGCACAGGTGTCCGGTGGCTCTGCCCGTGTCCTGGCGGGTGTCCGGTAGCGTGGCCCTTGATGGCGCTAGCCGTGGGGACGTGCGCAGGGGTAGGTGAGATGGTGGCTCCTCACTATGGGGCTGTGCCGGGGGTGGACTCATAAAGACAGAGAAGGAGATCAAGGCTCTGTGTGTAAAGTGCACTGTCTGTCTGCAAAGCTGCTTGACCGGCTTGGGGGGCCGCGGGATTTCCCTGAGCAGGGAGAGAGCAGGGCTGTTGCTAGGGGGCTGGGCAACTTCCGCCATCTTGATTGGCTGCTGCTGGGTCATGCAGCTAATCAGGAGGAGGTGTCAGGAGCCTGGGGGTGGGGCCAAGGAGAGGAGGAAACAACATGGAGCGGAGAGAGGGGAGTTTGTGTGTGTGTTTCGAGCACGTTGCACCTTTCACTAGTGTCCAGTATTTTTGCGGAAGCCGCCTGGCAACCCTATGTCTGCTCTCACTGGTGCGTTGTGTTCGTCCCGCTGAAATACGCCAGCAAGAGCATCAACGCCTGCGACATCTGTACATTGTCATGTTTCAAATAACATCAGGTAGACAACTTACTCTGTTGACCAGGGGTGGCCAACTCCAGTCCTCAACGGCCACCAGCAGGCCAGGTATTAAGGATATCCCTGCTTCAGCACAGTCTTCGACTGAGCCATTGATTGAGCCACCTGTGCTGAAGCAGGGATATCCTTAATACCTGACCTATTGGTGGCCCTTGAGGACTGGAGTTGGCCACCACTGATATAGGCTAATACCAGTAATACTAATAATGATGACTACAGGATAAGTAGACTGGGGTCCTGAGAAGTTAAGAGAAACATTTAAGGGCTTCGCCGTAGCACCAAGACATTTTTGGATGAGTTCTGCATTTCCTACAAGTTTGAAAACCACTGGTGTAAGTGATCACAGCAAATTGCAAAGTGATGGGCAGTATTGGGTTTGTTAAAGCAGCAGTCCCTCTGGAGGCCAATATCAGGTACACGGCGCTTTACAATACACATGACATCATATTATAACACAATGGGAATAAGCGCTTCAGACACACAATAGGAAAAAGAGTGTGTGTATATATATGTGAGTACGGATATAGGATAAACTAAGTATCTGTCGTCTAAATTTAGCATAGGTTGAACTTGATGGACATGTCTTTTTCAACCCCATCTACTATATAACTCTATAACTGTGCAATTATGCAATTATGCAATTATGCAATATTTGTATTTTTTAACACATGGGGTTTCAGATACTGTGGTTCGGTAGGAGGTTTTTTCCACAGATTACATGTTTAATGATGTAAGTTTAAAGCAGCAGTCATTGTTTTTTTTTAAACCCACCTCTCCCCACCCTTTTTTTTTTTTACCAGGGGTGGAGGCGAGGGTCCTTGAAATTAACCGATTCAGCTCTGAGGGTCCCTTTGGTTCCTAAGCTGTATACCCATTAAGGTAGAGAGTTCGTGTCACCTTCTGGGGAAACAAAATGGAGGTTTCAATCTCCCACGTTATGGGCCTGCATGAGGCAGAGGATTTACATACTAGGAAATACCAGAAGTAATCCTGGTAACAAAATGCTGCTGTAACGCTTCCTAAAACCAGTAATTTGATTTCTCAGTCATATTAATTGATTCCAAACACAAGTACTGTATGAAATGTTACAGATGTGGTGGGAGTTACGCCAGCGCGTGTAATAACTCCCCAAATCAGCTAGGGTTGGCAGGTGTCCATTATTTAACTTTATTTGAACACTCTGTCCAGTAAAAAGTGAGAGGTAATACTGGACATGTACTCTCTGTGTCCGATATTACCTCTCTCTGGACATAGTGA
>CM071575.1:31431712-31510222 GCA_036426205.1 Ascaphus truei | reverse complement strand
CCATCTACTATATAACTCTATAACTGTGCAATTATGCAATTATGCAACTATGCAATATTTGTATTTTTTAACACATGGGGTTTCAGATACTGTGGTTCGGTAGGAGGTTTTTTCCACAGATTACATGTTTAATGATGTAAGTTTAAAGCAGCAGTCATTGTTTTTTTTTAAACCCACCTCTCCCCACCCTTTTTTTTTTACCAGGAGTGGAAGCGAGGGTCCCCTAAATTAACCGATTAGCTCTGAGGGACCCTGGTTCCTATGTGTGTATGTACACACATACATACATACAGTACATACATACAATGTCGGTATCTTGCCTAAGCATATCCTACCCGGGACGTTTGGCGTAGGGAGATCGTGACCTGCACTGATGGGGGGCTGACTCCTCCCCTTCCGCTAAATCATCAGTGACGGAGGCGATCGCGTGATACGAAGGCCGGAGGGATCGTGGTACTCTGCCTCCCCGGCACTCAAAGGGTTAAACATTAAATAAATGTGATGTTTTTTTAAATCTTAAATACCTTTACCTTGCACCGGGCTCTGGGGAGAGCTCCATTTTAATCTCCCGTCCAATTCATATTTTAAACATTTCTATCTCCTGAACGGCGCGTCATATTTCAAAAATAAAAACGGCATTGGAAAGGGTAAGCAGGGCTCTCTTAAAGACGAAGTAAAGTTTAAGTGAATCACAATGAAGTTTCCTATAATTATTGGCTCACTAGGCAGTGATGTTGCTGTTGGCAATTTTCACCCCAATCTCCGTTTCAAAGCAAATTACCTTATTATTTTTTTTCCTTTGCCGTTTTTTTTATTATATTTATATTTTTATTAAAAAAAGAGACTCACAGCCTGCAGAAGTTTCCACATTGCAACCCCTGCTGTTTATTCGCACATTCTCCACTCCACCAGGCAGCACAGAGCTGTTTTCCATACAGACTACAAAGAATATTACCAGAAAATATCTTACCGTGCAGCTGCTCTGACAAGGTTCTTTCGCCCATTAAGTTACCTTGGGACGTGGCTACTACATCCTCCCTAAAAAATACTTGTTGTCTCAGGGGAGATCGCGTCCTGTGCTCCCATGTCGCTTAGGACACGACCTGAATTGATGGCGGACGGAAGGGGGGTGACTGCTTCCCTTCCGTGCAGTCATCAGTGACGGAGCGACCACTTCGGAGTGCAGTCGCATGATCGCCCATGGCCCCTCCGACATTGAAAGGGTTAAGGCAGCGGTGGCCAACTCCAGTCCTCAAGGGACACCAACGGGTCAGGTTTTCAGGATATCCCTACTTCATAAATGACTAGGCCACGGATTGTGCCACGTGTGCTGAAGCAGGGATATCCTGAAAACCTGACCTGTTGGTGGCCCTTGAGGACTGGGGTTGGCCGCCCCTGGGTTAAAGAGGCAATCCAAGCAGCTTAAAAAAAATAAAAACTTTTTTTCCCTTTAAATATATCCAGCCATTGATTACTTTTATTGAAAACTAATTACCCAAGCTGCCGATCGATTAGCAAAGATCATGCTTCCCAGGGTTCACTAAATGGCCGCCTTTCAGTTTCAATTAATCCTACAGTCAGTATAACTCAGCAGCTACAATGTATCCTTATATGACTAAGGTAACATTATCTATTGTTACAGTTTGCAGCTCAAACTGCTGGGAATATTGGCAACAAATGATCACAAACAGGAAAGTGTTGCAAAGATCTTGCACTGCTGGGAACTCCTGCTATAGAAATCAAAGGTTGCTCAGTATGTTAAAACTCATTAAGGCTGCATCTCCGCTGGCGCTGACCGGGCTCATGTTTGGGCGGTGACATCACCAGCTCTCCAAGCATGAGCGCCGGGTGTCCTGTCTATTTTGCAAGCGCGCGCGTGGGGGCATAGGGTCTTGTTAAGCGCGCTTCAAACTCTTTTTTTGGTCTCCCCAAGCGCCAAGCTTGGGAGAGCGTGCGTGCCTGCGTACGAGCGCGCCGCTTTAGCGGGACAATTTAAATTGCAGAAACTAAACTCGGCAAGCGTCGCGCGCTCAGCACGCTCAGCGCTTGCGTGGACGTAGCCTTAAATGGCAGTAACAGTTGAATTTTTAAATAAAAAAGTATTATCTAATACTACAGAACTGATTTATTAAACACATGTAGGATATGGCATCGATTGCTATGGTCACAGAGTGAGTCGTTTTCATTTAGGTTTTGGGCCATTTTTTTTTTTAGGAATAAAATACACCATTTAAAAAGAAATAAACCAATGAGCAGCGGAAAGCGTTGGCGGGAAAACAGACGCACAACACAGAAAGATTCTTCTTTTGTGAAGAAAGCTTTAAAAATATTAACCTCGCTGTACTTTAATACTGTAATACTGTAATACAGCACCACATACATGATCAACTTTCATCATTATTTTAGTATAAAAGCATTTTTAGCTACATCCTCACTGGACATGTAACTGATTTTATAACCTAATTCCCCAACCAAACAATTATTGACCCTCCCCGCCCCCCAGAAAATCCCACTCGTTTTTTTATCCAGTAAACTTTATTTATATATAACAATAGTACAAAGTGGGTCCTTGGCTTGCAAAATAGGAGTGTTTCATATGTACAATAGGTACACAATAATATATTAAAATAATAACAAAACTTTTTTCCCCCCTCAGAACATTTTTTTTTTTTTTAAATAATTAAACCTTTCTTACAATTATTTTTTTTTTCTTTTTCTTTCACGACACCTGTAAAAATGACAGGAAGGAAGGAAGCGAAACATGAACAATAACAAAGAAAGTAAAAGAGACACAGAGTTCTATGGTACAGAAGTGCTGTGGCGTTGGGGAGAGCCCACGAAACGTGGACTTTGGCATCTGATTGGGTGGTTGGCTCGTCACATGACTCACTTTGGGGAATGCCATTTGCTGCATGGAGCAGAAATGTGACTGCTATGGAACAGTGAATTGTCCATGTTTTGGCACAACCTAATTTCCACGGTCTTCATTATTGTAGATGAGCTGCTGAACTCCCCCAGCCACCATGAACAAGGCGAGGCAGCAATGACTTTTTGTTTGGTAAGGGGGAGCCAAAATCACAGGAGGTATAACCCCTTGGAGTGCCGGTGGGGTCATACCCTTAGAGAGCCGATAACATGGAAGAGAAGTCCTCCTCTTATGAACTGAAGAGTCCTCTGCAAATAAGCCCACGATGTAGCTATCCGGTGCAAGACCTCAAGACGTGGTGGCTACCTCATGGGTCACTCAAAGGGTTAAAGGATAACCAGTGACGTATGTAAGACATGGAAATGTACATTGTATATGAATGATATGGAACAGCACAGAGCTTGGTAATCCAAAGAATCTAATGAGGCGTTCTGGAACTCATTACCACATTACCAGTCGATGGCAAGTAGAGGCGCGTTGACCAAAACAGACTGAGGAATGCAAGAAAAACAAGCGGGACAGGACAGGGCAAGATGCAAAGACTTACATCAAGGAACAGACAACGCCGTTGAATGGAGGAGGGGCCAGCAGAGTATTGCCCTGCAACGCATTGCATGGACCCTCGGCGCTAAAAGGGATTTAGCAAGGGATGGGTGGGGGCTTTGGTCTGCAGTGGAAAAACTGTCTATTTGTATTAGCAAACGGGTCATGTAATAACCCCTTGAGTTCTTCAGAGACTTGCACTCAAGAGGTACACATCTTCTGCCTGCAAAGTCAACACCCTGCACCAGATCGGTTGTCACATTTCCACCGGTTATAATGGGATTTTCCTTGGAATAATCTAGTGCTGTTTTATTTGTTGCAGCTGGGGACACTTTGATCAAGAGCCCCGTTTGCTTGTTGCTGTGGGAATGAGCGTCCAGTTAGCAGAAGACAATAGAAGACGAGAGAGTGGTGATTGGCCGCAGAGCGGTCGGCTAATAAGTAACGGAGGAATGTCGCGAGAGCCTTAAGTAAGCCACCAATCTAAATCACACGCACGCGCAGGGATTCAGACGGTCCGAGAGCGTCACTTACAAACGAGGAGCGATCCCAAAAAAAAAAAATATTCAAACCTAGTTCAAGTAACGGCTGCTGTAAACATATTACCGTAAGAAATGACTTGACGTGGGCAGCTAATGAGTGGCACGTGGCTTTAACCCGGTGTGTTCCCACCAGGGTTCCTAGGAAGCTTCAGGTTCCCCGGGCGCCCCTCAATGGCTCCCTGCAATTTTCTGGACATTTGAAAATTGTATCAACTACAGAAGAAATGACATTGTATCTAATCACAGAGTTGCTATTAAAGAGGGTTGGCGGTTCCTCAGAATTTCACTTAGGGTTCCTGAACCACAAAAAGGTTGGAAACCACTGCTTTAACCCGTGTAAGTCAACAGTTAGTGACAATTTCCTTTTAGGAAGTAAACCAGTGTGAAAGATGGGCCTCTTTGCCCTAAGACGGTAAGTCAATAGCATGTTTGTTGGCCGAGAGGCTGAAGTGTGTTGGTGGGAGGGGGGGGAAGTACCACTGCTTTTTCACTGAAAAACACAATATTTGCATCACTTTTCTGTAAAGGGCATTTTCTTTTTAGAAGACTCTGGCCCTTAATAATAATAATGTCATATTATAAATATGTACACAGACACTGCTGGTATGTGCAGTCCCTGTGTTTCATTCTGTATTAGGACTCTGTGTTTACTATAATTCCTCTGCAGTAATTGGCTGTATACTGTATATAAAAAAAATATAAGGGCTCAGCCTAACTGGAGGGATTCCTTCTTGCATAAGAGGAAGGTGCCACTAACTGTGTTGACCTGAATTCACAATCCTAATACAGGCTGTTCCTTGTGAGGGTCCTCACTGCATGATGCTGAAATAGAGACAGGACTGGACGGGAATGTGAATCTTGAGTGACAATTTAGCAACAACATGGAGCAGGGGTGGTCAACCAGTCCTCAATGGCCACCAACTGGTCAGGTTTGAAGGATATCCCTGCTTCAGCACAGGTGGCTCAGTCTTCAACTGAGCCACTGATTGAGCCACCTGCGCTGAAGCAGGGGTGTCCTTCAAACCTGACCTGTTGGTGGCCTTAATGACTGGAGTTGGGCATTCCTGGCAGAGCGTAATAAGGTTATATGGGCATTTAATCCAGGACATTGCGATACAAATGGGAACCTTTCAAAGACATAACAGTTTTCTTCTTTTAATGAACATGAGGCAATGCAAAGGGGGGGGATGGGGTGGTCTGTAATTTGGGTCACTGTAGAATAAAGGGGGCTAATTGAAGTCTCCTGGCAGCAAAACAGTGGTAAAAACAACTGCACCAAATGTAACAAAATTCCCAATTGCTTTCAATGGAATTCCTTTAATCTGATTTACCTGGTGATGTATTTGCACTGGATTTGACACCGAATTGCAGTCGGCAGATTTTGGTAAATAGCCCCCAAAGTTTTGACCCTGGGGTGTCTCTAATCCACGCTGCTTGTGTGGGACAGAAGCTCTGCATAATGATGCCAAGTATCTCTATACACTTCCACCAGTTTTGCCATGCTGACCAGGTCTTTTATTGATTGGGTGTGATGCCCACTTTTTGTCACCTCTAATAAGCAACATGGAGACTTGGTCCATGCACAAGTGTCTTCCCAGTTGATGTTTGATGGTGTTATGAGGGGAGTGTAGTAATATGTGTAATTTCAGGGGTCTTCATCTTTGTAGCTTGAAGGGACTTTTCAGCGGGTGAAAAGTAGGTCAAGCTTTAGACTACATTTTCAAACGGGTGGGAGGCGTTTCTTAAACTTGGGGGCTAACTATTAACGCTTCCTGGCTGCAATATTAGTTTAAGAACAGGTCCATATTAACCAAAGATGAAATTCTATGTTCATTGACAGGTGAAGACACGTAAATGTGTTTGCCTTGTAAGAAGTTTAGTTTTAAGGTGAGTCTGGTTTTTGCAGCTGTCTAAACATGTTGCAAGTTTGATGTAATAACTGCACATTAATGGTTAGTCGAATGTTTCAGAACAGGGCTCGGAAAAAGTCAGCAAATATTATGACAGCCGATTCCCCAATAGGAACAAAGAGCAATGTGGTGAAATGTTACTCTGAATTAAGACTCTGCGGCAGATGCTAAAGAGTTGTGAAAGTTGAACGTGTATGGAGATGCTTGACCCCATAATTAAGATACTGTATTTATTTGCGTGAGTGTTAATATACCTCCCTCCCCTCATCCTCCCCCAGACTCTCTGTCTTCTTCTTCTTCATGTTCCTATAGGTTGAGGTGGGACAACTTATTGGACATAACGTACCAAGTAAGTAGCAGACATGTTACTGTGATGCCTTAGAAAACTTAGGAATCCTACATGTGTTTGTGCCTCAGTTGTCAGAAGCATTTCCATGGAACAACTCCCCAATGAAAAGTCCTCTATGCTGCCTTCAGTTACGGTTCAGGTACATGATGGACGAATGAACTTTGCTGTCACTTGTACCAAGTTAGTGAAGATGGTTCAGCGAACAGTGATTCTGCTGGGTTTACGGAAACACGTCTCTTGCTCTAAGGAAGGGGTAATTGAAATAGCTGGTGCATTTGGAGTTTCACAGAAGTCAGCCTGCAGAGCCTTTGTCCATTAGTAGACAAGCTGTTTGTGTTGGAGAGTTCCATGGTTTGCCGTTGTTTGACCCAGTTGTGAATTACGGAGACCTTGAAAACTGTCTGGGCTGGACCAGTGCAAAAAATGCCAACGTTGGCTGGTTGAGAGAGGAGATGAAATCCCAGAATATCCTACAGAAAATTCCCTTTGTGTTCCTAACCAGGGGTGGAAATAACATTCTCTTTCCCATACGTCTGACACCAGACAAAAATCAATAAATAATTAAAAAAAAAAACGAGTCTGTTGAAGAGATAACAAGCTAAACAATCAACCAAACCAACAAACAGAGCAGTTCAGTCTTTTCTTGTTTTGTAGTCTCTTAATTTACATAGAACATGCAATCAGCAGCCTGTGAGGCTCATGGAAAGTCCTCTGGAGTCTTCAGTCTTCCGGTTTGGTCACTTTCCCTTGCTCTTTGAGGGATTGAAGCTGAGACAGGTGCTTCCCGTAGGTTTTCACAGTTGGAAGGAGAGACTCAGGGGAATCCAACTGCTCTGTCATAGAGTCTTTGCCAGGGCCCTCTCCCCTTTCTGTGGTCGCGGGGAAGCAGTGAAGTTCAGCTATCGAAGCTCATGGCACCTATTAGCTGCTCCACTTTGTAGGCCAAGCGGTGCCGACGCCCCTGCTCGTCCAGTTCCAAGGCTGTGATGAGCTGTCGGAGAGAAGGAAGAGATGTTAGAGAGGAGGGGAGGAGGGCCGAGAAATGGTAGCAGATATTGAGAGAAGGAGATGGAGACAGAAATATGAAGACAGAGGTATAGACTAAGGGCTGACCTTTTTTAATTCATGTGCTTTACCCCCTCAAAAGTTTGAATGGAATATTTGTGACTAGAATTTGTGTTAGGCCCATTGGAGCCACACTTAAAGAAGTGGAGGTTTCATTACTGTAGAGGTCACATTGTAAGTGCAAAGATATGAGACACAGTAGAAAAGGAAGCAACACAGCTACAAAGCTCCTGACTTTATCATTAGTTGCGATGCAATGTGGCTTGGCAATGTTGGCCATTCTTCAAAGAGTGGACAAAGACAGCCTCTGTGTTGCGGATATCAGTGTGCAGGCAAAAGTTGGATGGGCACCATTAAGAATTGGATGTCAACTTTGAGGAGATGGTGCAAATGCTTATGGTTGAACATCATGCCGATGGATAGAGAAATTGCCATGTTATGTGAAGCAAAACAGATTGTTGAAATACATTTATTAGTGAATTGTTTGTACAAGAGATGGAGTGGTAAAGATATGGGTGAGCAATTGAAAGATCTGAAAAGAGTTATTTAGTAAAGAGAGGTGTGAAGAAGAGGGCAGAGAAACCAGTGTGTTGGGTGAGGTTGAGGGGGAAATTAAAGGAGAAACAAAACTCACAAACCAAAAATAGGTGTAATGCAGCAATCGTGCATACAAGAATTTAACAGCTATGACACCACATCCATTAAGCAAAGAAGGAATGATTCCGTGAGTAAAGACACTGACTCTGGACACTGAGCTTGAATCAGGGGAACCTGGTTAAATTCCTGGTCTCAGCTCCTTGTGACAAGACACTTTGGGGCCTATGCAGAGAGCAGCGCTAGAATAAATTGGAGAGTTTAAGAAAAAGTAGCTTTAATGGAGAGTTTTATTCTCCATATGCAGAAATGGGCGAAATCCGCTATTTTTAGTATTACTGCATGTGGAGAATTGTAAATGAGGAGATGCGCGCAGCTGAAAGGGAGAAAAAAAAATTCGCGCATTTTTTTTTTTTTCCCCTATAGCCGGCGAGCTCCTGCTTCTTGCCAACTTTAGTTGGCGGAGAAAATTGACGAAAATCGCGCCAAAAACAGCCGCTAGATGGCGAGCGCGCCTTTCTGAATTTGGATATTTTTCAGACTGGCGAGATGTAGGTTCTCGCCAGCCGCGCGGCGAGATTTATAAATAGAAAAAAAAAAATGGCACTTTTTTCATACCTCGCCATTTTCGGCTGTTTTTAGCGCGATTTTCGCCGGAAAATGGCGAGATTGTTAATAGCGCTGCTCTCTGCATGAGGCCCTTTATCTCCCTGTGCCCATAGATTAGAATAGAGAAAATCCTTTGTTCTGCGTACCGCGCACTATACTATAATTGTGAAGTGCTTTTGAGTCCCATTTGGAGAAAAGTGCTATATGAAATAGTTATTATTATTATTAATAAACATATCGCGAACGCCATGCAAAAAACATCAACTTCATACACAGCAGCATCAAGAGCTGAAATGGAATCATACGTCCTATTCACTAAGATTCTTTAAATACATCCAGGTACATTAATGCCAGAATACTGTCTAACTCAACTCAATTTAAAGCAGCAGCTCAAAAACTCAAAATGGAGTCATAACAATCTTCTTCTATTGCGGCATCAGCTGTTACCATGGCGACCTCTGTCATTTCAGTGTGTGAATGGCGGTGGCCATTTTGAGTGGCAAAGTTTGCCGCAATACAATAGCTCCAGAATGCAACTGCAGCATTTTAAAAATGGTGGCATCGCCAAAAAGCAGCAAACGGAGCTCCCACGTTCGCCTTCCTGAAGTGTCCTGCATGACTAACTGCGGCAGATACAAGTCCCTCTCTTTGGTGCAATTTTTACACCTTTTCTCCCCCCCCCCCCCCCACCGGCCCCATACGGCTTCTCCCCATCCCTTTGCAGCTCCCCACCTCCACGCTGTATTTGCTGACGTAAGAGTAGATCTCGTTGAGCCCGCTCAGCATGTTGAACTCGGCGGCGTGCATGCGGGACTGCTCTGCGAGGTAGGCGTTCATATCCTGGTCGCTGATAGCCGGGAGCTTGGCAATGTCGGCGTAATACCTGCAAAAGGAGACCCTCGTAAGTTAGGACAGAGGGGCGCAAACTTTGCAGTCTGCGCCCCCCCCCCCTGCCTGCTTTCCCCCACTCCTCTCGCCCCCCTCCCTCCGGCATGTCACGTTGCCATGGCGACGCGTCCGAAGCCGTCGGAGACAAGGTAAGGGACGTTACAGAGGCCTTGCGTGGTCCCCCAGCATTTCATTTAAATGCTTTGGGTAAGAGTGTGGGGCCTCTGTAACCGCCGCACCTCCTCCCCTCCCCTCGAAAATCTCATTCCCCCCAGTTTGCGCACCCCTTGGTTAGGATATGAGTCCATATTAAAATGTGTCACTGGTGGCAGGGGTATCCTGTCACCCTCACTCCACAGCAAGTATCCTGTCACACTCACTCCACAGCAAGTATCCTGTCACACTCACTCCACAGCAAGTATCCTGTCACACTCACTCCACAGCAAGTATCCTGTCACACTCACTCCACAGCAAGTATCCTGTCACCCTCACTACTCCACAGCAAGTATCCTGTCACCCATCCACTCCACCAGCAAGATCCTGTCACCCTCACTCCACAGCAAGTATCCTGTCACATCACTCCACAGCAAGTATCCTGTCACCCTCACTCCACAGCAGTATCCTGTCACACCCTCAGACAGCAAGTATCCTGTCACACTCACTCCACAGCAAGTTCCTGTCACCCTCACTCCAAGCAAGTATCCTGTCACCCTCACCCACCAGCAAGTACCTGTCACACTCACTCCACAGCAAGATCCGTCACACTCACTCCACAGCAAGTATCCTGTCACACTCTCTCCACAGCAAGTATCCTGTCACACTCACTCCACAGCACAGTATCATGTCACACTCAATCACCACAGCAAGTATCTTGTCACACTCACTCCACAGCAAGTACTGTCACCCTCACTCCACAGACAAGTATCCTGTCACCCTCACAATCCACAGCAAGTATCCTGTCACCCTCATACACAGCAAAGTATCCTGTCCACACTCCACTCCACAGCAAGTATTCCTGTCAACCTCGACTCCAACAGCAGTATCGGTCCCACTCACCCACGCTACCGTCTCATCACAGCAAGTATCTGTCACCCTCACCCACAGGCACAAAGTAGCCTGCACACTCACTCCACAGCAAGTATCCTGTCACCCTCACTCCACAGCAAGTATCCTGTCACACTCACTCCACAGCAAGTATCCTGTCACACTCACTCCACAGCAAGTATCCTGTCACACTCACTCCACAGCAAGTATCCTGTCACACTCACTCCACAGCAAGTATCCTGTCACACTCACTCCACAAAATAACCTCTAACTGGGACACAGAGGCAGAAATCCCGCTGTCAGCTCCATGTGGCCTTTGTCAAGTCACTTTATGCCCCTGTGCCTCAGGCACCAACTAATAGATTGTAAGCTCTCGGGGGCCGGCAAAAACTTGTATGTACAGCGCTGCGTACACTGGCAGCGCTATACAAGAAAAAAACATTATATATTAGAAAAGAGTTACACAGCCGAAAGAGGAAAACATCAACAAAGTCTATCCCAGGGCAGCCCCTTCCTTCCTGGGTCAAGACAGAAAGAGCCATTCACATTGTTATTTCCACTCACACATCCATACAAAGGCACCGGGCTCCTGCACGTGCAGGAGGCTTCATTGTTCCCCATTGATGGGACATGGTGAGCTATGACGGGATTTTCTGCACCAAGACTGCCATTGAATCCTGCGGAAACTCTGTGATACTCTGCTGTGCGCTAATGTCTGCATGTCCTGTCCCACTGCTGTGTGACACAGTGACCAATACCACTTTGGGGTTAGTTACTGGCTGCAAACTGGGAGTAAAACCAGTGCAAAAAACAGCACCATACATATCCAAGACAAGGAAAACCCCTGAAAGCAGTCGAGCCTTATTCCCTTGATAATTTTAGTCCCCTGTTTTGCTCTGATTGTGCCCCAGTTTTTTTTAGCAAATAACCTCCCCCCCCCCCCATTGCTGCTGTCATTCTCACTGCAAGGTGACAATATGAAGTATACACCACACCTGTGTCACTCCAGAGAGAAAAGTACAGCAGTTGGCCAATGACATCACGGTCCATGTTTACTATGCAGGGCTATTCCATAAAGACACCTTTCGGCACTGGAGGACACCTTCAAGCCACATTCACTCGAATAGGCCATAAGAAGCCACACTTACTAAGCAGTACCGGAAGGTGTCTTATTGAGTAGCACTGCTTAGGAAATATGCTCACATTTGTCATATGTTCAGTGCAGGGAATCCATGTGTACGCTCATGGTGCGGTCTCTAAACGCCACCCACTGACCTCTCCACCCAGTTCTTGTAGTTGGGGATGTCCTTGGCGTAGAGCAGCTTGTTGCTAGGGGAGTCTTTGCCCAGTCGGTGCTCGGAGGTGGAGCAGGAGTCCATGAAGGTCTGAGCCACCACGGAGAGGCAGGCGTCCGTGATGCTGCCCTTGTGGATGTCAAACACAAACTGGGGGTTCTTAATAACGTTCACCCAAAACCGGAGTGGGAGGCTGGGTGGGAAGACAATAAGACACAGGGACAGATAGAGAGAGAGGGGGGGGGAGATATGGAGAGAGACCGAGAAATCAAGAAAGAAAGAGGAAGTCAAAAAGAGAGAGAGAGTGAGGGGTCACTGTTAACATCTTTCTGCCTACAAGCTGCATTTCATTAGTGTTCCCTCCTACCTCTCCCCACTTCTTTGTCATCTTTCTTCCCACTCCCCACCCACTGTCTCCCTTCCCGTCCCTCTTAACCACCCCTTTATCTCTCACTTCCTGCCCCTCTTCCTCCCTCCTTCCTTCTGTCCCCCTCTCCCTCCCCTCCTCACCAGTTACTCTTCCACGTGTGCCTCACATCCGTGTCGTGAATGCTGTGCCTGTCCGCCTGCTCGTCCAGGAAGTCAAACATATATTTAATGGCGAGAGGGAGCGCGCTGCCGCGGTGCACAGTGCTGAACAGCGTCTCAAAGAGGTCATCCACGAACTTCTGCAGTGTTCCCTGTGGCAGAGAAGGCACAAACCGGATCAGCATCTCACTATCCTGTATCCTAACCATCCATTCCACAGGCACAACCACCACCTCTGCGATATCACCAGGCACCCACTGCCCCCGTCACAACTGTAACCCCACATCCCTTTCACTAGCCCTCCCACTGACCGTAGACGACCTTCTGCCAACACCGAGCTACAAAGTACTCTTCTTTAATGAATAATGAACTACGCAGCAAACTGTCTCTCTTACATATGTTCCTATCACCCTAGACCTTTCTCACTGACTGCCCCACACCTCTGGAATGCCATTCCTCTCAATATCCGACAAGCACCCTCTCTATCCACCTTTAAGACCCAACTCAAAACACACCTGCTTAAGGAAGCATATCAGTAGCTATATGAGTGGTGTTTTACACCTCATACATAAACCTTGGCCCCTGGCAGACGCACTTACCAGAACGCCCTCCTACTGTCTCTGTACGTTCTTCCTACCAACTAATTCGATTCTAAGCTCTTCGGAGCAGGGACTCCTTTTCCTAAATGTTACTTTTATGTCTCAAGCACTTATCCCCATTATATTATTTGTTATTTATATGATGTATAGGATGTGTATTATTGCTGTGAAGCACTATGTACATTAAAAGTGCTATATAAAGAAAGACATACCGACTTACATACATTGTATATGTTTCTCTACTGATACACTGCTTAGATTGCATGCTCCTCGGCCAAGGGTCTCCCTCTCACATTGTTTTCATCTGTGTGTAGCCCGTAAACTATTAATTTGTATTTATAATGATGCTGGTTACAGCTCTGAGGAGTCCATGTAAAAAAGTTAAATGGATACACCTAGTGTGTCTTGCATGACTACCCAGAATCCTTGTCTGCAGATCAACACTGATATGTGATAATTGGGGTGAAAGAAGCGGGTTTGGGGGCCTATGGAAGGCATGCAGACACACACCTTGGTGTTGTATATGCGCACCATGAAGCAGACTACATTTGTAAGGAGCAGATGATTATACACACAGCAGGACCCATTCCACCAGCTCCATTCTGGACTGCAGAGTAGCGAGGGGCAGAGGAGGAAGATGCGGCTACTTTTGGGGTCCGGGCAAAGCGGACTCTAGGTTTACATTCTGGGGCAGATCTGTAGTGGTCTGACGTCTGTGCTCACCTTGGTGGCCAGCAGCCGGGTCAGGTAGATTTCGGATACCATCTTGCTTCCCCGGTCACCCTCCTTCTGGTCCCCGTGCTCGTGATTCTTTACCAGGTGCCAAACTTTGACTCCACTCTCCAGGTCCGGCGTGATCATGGGAGCGCGAGAGCGCAGGCTGTCAGGGCTTCCCGTGTAACGGAACGTGGAGTCTGCAGGGGACGCAGAGAGATTGGGTTACCCAGGATGGCTCATAAACAGGGGCGGCCAACACCACTGAGCCACTGATTGAGCCACCTGTGCTGAAGCAGGAATATCCTGAAAACCTTGCCTGTTTGTGGCCCTAGATGACTAGAATTGGCCACCCCTGGTTTAGAGCGTCCATTCGCAAATGAAAGCAGATACAACTGCACAGTTATACCATGTACTGCTTTACATTGCTGCATTTCAATTATCTGGAGGATGCAGCATCCATGACCAGAGGCTGTATATGGACTGGGTTTCACTGGCTCTGCCAATCCGATCGGTTTGTCAAAAAGGCCTCCAACTCCCATTTATTGCCCATAGTCAGTACCAGCCTGTGATGCAGAGGCCGGGTGTTTGTGTCAGGGAATGGCACTTCCCCTTAAATTCTACACTCTTCACATTTTCTATTAACATTTCCAATGTCACCATTAATACTGCTGCTAATGTCGCAGACTTGTGTGAGCTAATAAGCAGTTCCTCCTCTTCCTTTTTTTTTGGCCTCGTTTGCAAACCGCCGCGCCTGAAATCACTGAACGCAGAGCGGGGAGCGCTCATTGCAAATAATCGGTTTTGATGCACGTTGTTTATGCATTTTCTCACTGGCTACAATATTCAGCATTTACATAGTAATGAAAGAAAGGCGAGCGCCGCTGCCGCCCCCTCGCGCACTGCTCGCCGCTGCAGATTTATAACGCTCCGTAGCGTCAGCTGCATGAAAATGACGATCTTGTATCCTTGCTGAGAGAAGTAACCCTTTCTGTACCAGCGGGGGTATTATTTAACATTAAAGGTGCAAAGCAGAATTTATTTTCATTCTTTTGAGTTAACCCCTTCCGTGCGGCAGCTGTGAACTGCACAAGAAACAAAGTCGTTTGTACTCAGTGGGGATGACAGGTACTATGCGAAGCAGCGTTTCCGTTAGTAAGGACATTGACTCTGAGACAATGACACTGAGTTTGCATCAGGCGAACCAGGTACAAATCCCGGGCAAAGTGACCTTGGGCCAGTCACTTTATCTTCCTGTGCCTCAGGCACCAAAAACAGATTTTAATCTCATCTGTGCAGGGACTGTGTGACATTCCTATGTGCTGGCAATGCGCACTATACTGAAATTTTGACAAACTTTGAGTTCCATTGGGAGATAAGTGATATATGACAAAGTTATTATATACAGGAGTAATTTTACACACTTTAGGGCTCTATTTATCAAGAGATACAGTACGTGTGCGCTGACGCAGATCCGTCAAAAAAGTCGCATTTTTTTCTGTCTGAAACGCGACATATTTATAAAAAGTGTATTTCAACTGTGGTAGAATTTGGCACTTGTATTCTGCGCAAAAAAAAAAAAAAATGTCAAGAAAAGTAACGCAAGCCGCATATTTTTAATACATACACTGGCGACAATATGCAAATGGGACTCCGCCTACTCGCTCCATCAATCCCTCACCTCGTCGCAGGCACGTACAGACATACCCGATAATGGCGCAACTAGGATTAAATATCCAAATCTACGACCGAGCGAAAAAACTCGCTTGACACAAAATCCAGCGCCGCTAACCGAATGGTGAATGCTCCAAATCACCAAATATGGAGAGCACAAGAATACTAATGAAGGTTGGGAACAGCCTGCTGTTTTTTTTTGTAATAAAGTAATTTACCTTTTCATCTGTGCCCAGCCTATATTATTATTCTTGTGCAATCAGGGCCTGCTGGGAGTTTGGTGGGGCTCTGTGCGGTGGGGTTTTAGCGAGGCCTCTTACCTTCTCCAGAGCAGCATCGCCTCCTGCTATGTTGCATTGTCATGGCAACGTGTCATCACATGATTGCAGGAGGAGATTCCAGATCCGGACAGAAGGTATGAGGTACTTACAGAGGCTCCGCACGGTTTAGCAATGACACATTTGGCGCTATTAGAATAGGCCCCAATGTCGGTTAAGGGTAACGCATGGACTTTCGTTAAGTTACATTACCGTAGTTAGGTAATACCTGTACTTAACGTCACGTCAGTGGAAGATAACGTCACGTCGGTGGAAGATAACGTCACGTCGGTGGAAGATAACGTCACGTCGGTGGAAGATAACGTCACGTCGGTGGAAGATAACGTCACGTCGGTGGAAGATAACGTCACGTCGGTGGAAGCTAACGTCACGTCGGTGGAAGATAAGGTCACGTCGGTGGAAGATAAGGTCACGCCGGTGGAAGATAAGGTCACGCCGGTGGAAGATAAGGTCACGTCGGTGGAAGATAAGGTCACGTCGGTGGAAGATAAGGTCACGTCGGTGGAAGAGAACGTCACGTCAGTGAAATATAACGTCATGTCAGTGAAATATAACGTCACGTTAGTGGTAGATAACGTCACGTCAGTGGAAGATAACGTCATGTTAGTGGTAGATAACGTCATGTTAGTGGTAGATAACGTCACGCTAGTGGTAGTTAACGTCACGTCAGTGGAAGTTAACGTCACGTCAGTGGAAGAGAACGTCACGTCCGTGGAAGAGAACGTCACGTCAGTGGAAGAGAACGTCACGTCAGTGGAAGATAACGTCACGTCAGTGGAAGATAACGTCTCTCTCTTCCACGGACGTGAGTTCTCTTCCACTGACGTGACGTAACTTCCACTGACGTGACGTTAACTACCACTAGCGTGACGTTATCTACACACACTAACATGACTTTATCTACCACTAACATACGTATATCTTCACTGACGTGACGTTATCTACCCTACCACTAACGTGACGTTATTCACTGACATGACGTTATATTTCACGACGTACGTTCTCTTCCACGACGTGACCTTATCTTCCACCGACTGAACCTTATCTTCCACGCGTGACCTTATCTTCCACCCGTGACCTTATCTTCCACCGGCGTGACCTTATCTTCCACCACGTGACCTTATCTTCCACCGACGGACGTAGCCTTCCACCGACGTGACGTTAGCTTCCACCGACATGACGTTATCTTCCACGACGTGACGTTATCTATCTTCCACCGACGTGACGTTATCTTCCCACCGACGTGACGTTATCTTCCACCGACGTACGTTATCTTCACGCACCGACGTGACGTTATCTTCCACCGACGTGACGTTATCTTCCCCGACGTGACGTTATCTTCACCGACGTGACGTTATCTTCACGACTGACTTACCACTGACGTGACGTTAAGTACGTATTACCTAACTACGGTAATGTAACTTAACGAAAGTCCATGCGTTACCCTTAACCGACATTGGGGCCTATTCTATAGCGCCAAATGTGTCATTGCTAAACCGTGCGGAGCCTCTGTAAGTACCTCATACCTTCTGTCCGGATCTGGAATCTCCTCCTGCAATCATGTTTGACACGTTGCCATGACAATGCAACATAGGCGAGGCGATGCTGCTCTGGAGAAGGTAAGAGGCCTCGCTAAAACCCCACCGCACAGAGCCCCACCAAACTCCCAGCAGGCCCTGATTGCACAAGAATAATAATATAGGCTGGGCACAGATGAAAAGGTAAATTACTTTATTACAAAAAAAAAACAGCAGGCTGTTCCAACCTTCATTAGTATTCTTGTTCCTCCATATTTGGTGATTTGGAGCATTCACCATTCGGTTAGCGGCGCTGGATTTTTGTCAAGCGAGTTTTTTTCGCTCGGATCGTGTTTGGTATTTCTAGTTGCGCCATTATCGGGTATGTCGTACGTGCCTGCGACCAGGTGAGGGATTGTGGAGCGAGTAGGCGGAGTCCCATTTGCTATTGTCGCCAGTGTGTGATTAAAAATAATGCGCTTGCGTTACTTTTCTTGACATTTTTTTTTTTTTTTGCGCAGAATACAATTGCCAAATTCTACCTGTTGAAATACACTTTTTATAAATATGTCGGCTTTCAGAAAGAAAAAAATGCGACTTTTTTGACGGATCTGCGTCAGCGCACACGTACTGTACTCTTGATAAATGAGCCCTAAAGTGTGTAAAATTACTCCTGTATATAATACTTTGTCATATATCACTTATCTCCCAAGGGAACTCAAGTTGTGTCAAAATTTCAGTATAGTGCGCATTGCCAGCACATAGGAATGTCACACAGTCCCTGCAAGATGAGAGCTCTCATCTGTGCAGGGACTGTGTGACATTCCTATGTGCTGGCAATGCGCACTATACTGAAATTTTGACACAACTTGAGTTCCCTTGGGAGATAAGTGATATATGACAAAGTATTATATACAGGAGTAATTTTACACACTTTAGGGCTCATTTATCAAGAGTACAGTACGTGTGCGCTGACGCAGATCCGTCAAAAAAGTCGCATTTTTTTCTGTTCTGAAAGCCGACATATTTATAAAAAGTGTATTTCAACAGGTAGAATTTGGCAATTGTATTCTGCGCAAAAAAAAAAAAAAATGTCAGAAAAGTAACGCAAGCGCATTATTTTTAATCACACACTGGCGACCAAAGCAAATGGGACTCCGCCTACTCGCTCCACAATCCCTCACCTGGTCGCAGGCACGTACGACATACCCGATAATGGCGCAACTAGAAATACCAAACACGATCCGAGCGAAAAAAACTCGCTTGACACAAAATCCAGCGCCGCTAACCGAATGGTGAATGCTCCAAATCACCAAATATGGAGAGAACAAGAATACTAATGAAGGTTGGAACAGCCTGCTGTTTTTTTTTTGTAATAAAGTAATTACCTTTTCATCTGTGCCCAGCCTATATTATTATTCTTGTGCAATCAGGGCCTGCTGGGAGTTTGGTGGGGCTCTGTGCGGTGGGGTTTTAGCGAGGCCTCTTACCTTCTCCAGAGCAGCATCGCCTCGCCTATGTTGCATTGTCATGGCAACGTGTCAAACATGATTGCAGGAGGAGATTCCAGATCCGGACAGAAGGTATGAGGTACTTACAGAGGCTCCGCACGGTTTAGCAATGACACATTTGGCGCTATAGAATAGGCCCCAATGTCGGTTAAGGGTAACGCATGGACTTTCGTTAAGTTACATTACCGTAGTTAGGTAATACGTACTTAACGTCACGTCAGTGGTAAGTCAGTCGTGAAGATAACGTCACGTCGGTGAAGATAACGTCACGTCGGGGAAGATAACGTCACGTCGGTGGAAGATAACGTCACGTCGGTGCGTGAAGATAACGTACGTCGGTGGAAGATAACGTCACGTCGGTGGGAAGATAACGTCACGTCGGTGGAAGATAGATAACGTCACGTCGTGGAAGATAACGTCATGTCGGTGGAAGCTAACGTCACGTCGGTGGAAGGCTACGTCCGTCGGTGGAAGATAAGGTCACGTGGTGGAAGATAAGGTCACGCCGGTGGAAGATAAGGTCACGGGTGGAAGATAAGGTCACGCGTGGAAGATAAGGTTCAGTCGGTGGAAGATAAGGTCACGTCGTGGAAGAGAACGTACGTCGTGAAATATAACGTCATGTCAGTGAATAACGTCACGTTAGTGGTAGGGTAGATAACGTCACGTCAGTGAAGATATACGTATGTTAGTGGTAGATAAAGTCATGTTAGTGTGTGTAGATAACGTCACGCTAGTGGTAGTTAACGTCACGTCAGTGGAAGTTAACGTCACGTCAGGTGAAGAGAACTTCACGTCCGTGGAGAGAGAGAACGTCACGTCAGTGGAAAAGAAACGTCACGTCAGTGGAAGAAACGTCACCGTCAGTTTTTTTGAGAACGTCACGTCAGTGGAAGATAACGTCACGTCAGTGGAAGATAACGTCACGTCAGTGGAAGATAACGTCACGTCAGTGGAAGATAACGTCACGTCAGTGGTAGATAACGTCACGTCAGTGGTAGATAACGTCACGTTAGTGGTAGATAACATCACATTAGTGGAAAATAGCGCAACATTGCTACGTCATAATCAAGTTGCCCTGGAGGCCAAGCGTCTTCTCTAGATACATGCTAATGGAAAACAACACTGACGGGTTGTCCCCAATGGGAAGGGCATCTTCTTACCGTATCTGCTGATGGAGGTTCGGGAGATGCTGGCAGAAGCTGGGATGTTGTAGGACGACGTTTGCTTTGGAACAAGGGCCACCACTGATCGGTCTGAGACCTGTATGGGAGGGAGAAGTTACACAGTGAGCATCGGGCTTTACGGACCCTGGCAGGGTAGACTAGGCAATTGGACATGGAAGAAAATCGTTAGAACCAAGCAAACACCCCAGCGTGTCAAAGTCTCCCGGCTGCAAAACAGATGTAGCAAAACAAATTTATCAATGAACATTTTATTTTAATAAACCTGTGCTGTTTCTCACTCTTTCATTACCTAAAAACAGAACTCAATTTGAACAAAAAGGTTTAGTTTTTTCCTGAGTTAAGAACCATATCTACCAAGTGGTGCTATTCCATGAGGCCCCTTCATGTGACAAGGCTGTAAGGTGTCTTCTGGCTTTGGAAGATGCCTTCTGAGAAGCACTGCTTAGTATCCGTGGGCCGTAACCCCCCGATACTTTGTCCCCAAACCTTTTTTTATCCTTTGTACAGCGATCCTATGGCTGATTTATAACAAGGGAAACAATGGATTTGCGGTGTCTTCATTCCATTAATATACAGACATGTTGTGAGTCATTTCCTGATGTGATGTTTGTGCTAAGAGTACAGTATTTCCATATAATTCCACACAAAAAAAACAAACAAGGAGGGTTCAAAGAGACATCTCATGCATGAGTGCCACATATTGGGCCTTTCTCATTTCAATCCCCATCTTATAGACAGAGAAATTCTGCAGATTTAATTAAGGCGGCAGCACAAAGGGACCAAAGCAGCTATCATAATGTTATGGATCATAAAGCATTCTTATTAAACCATTTTTTATTCTAACCGGTTTTATGAACTTTATAAAAATGTGATTTATGGCGGGACAAGCAATAAAACCATCTTTCAGAAGCTTAAATTGCCTGTCCCTCTATTACATCAAGAGGATTAATTAGGCAAAAGTCAAACCGTAAATGAATATTAGTACTAACGAGATTCTGTAATAGCTGCTTTAAGTAAAGCTTCATGGTTTTACCCTCCTTATAAATCTAACATGCAAAAATGTAACCCCCCAGCTCAAAAAGAAAAAACCACACTTCTAGAGTATACAAAACACTATGGCCCTATTTGTGTAAGGTGTGATAGCTCGGGTGACTTTGTGCTTTCGCATGACAAGCCCCATTGACTTTAATGTGGCTTTTCATGCGATGGCACGTTGTCTGCGCTATCACACCTTACACAATAAGGGCCAATAAATCAAGGCCATTTTGGAGGAAAATCAGAGCATTTTCACCCTGCCCCTATGTATCAAAGCGGTTTGCTATAACGTTGCCTAGTCTGCCCCAGCTTGCACCTTGGGGAGTATCTAGGGTTGCCAGGTGGCTTCTCCATAAATACTGGACTCAATGGTGAAAGGTGCGTCAGGTCACTATGTCCAGGGAGGAAAATACCGGACACATACATGTCCAGTATTACAGTACCTCTCATTTTTTACTGGACCGAGTATCCAAATACAGGACAGTCCGGTTCAATACCGGACACCTGGCAACCCTAGGAGTACCAGCAGGAGGAGTTGGGAAGGATTTACATGGTGCCCAGATTATAATGAGATGTATCACTTTCTGCGTGTCTGTGCACTATTCTTTTTGCCTTGTATTTGCCCAAAATAAATACTCCATATCTGAGTTGGCGTCAGTCTAAAATGCTGCATCAGGTGTAAGAAAACAAAACTGCGGGGCTTCTAAACACACTTTTTTGCTACGTTGTTTATTTATATTCCATTTGCACAGTGTAAAATATTTATTCTGTGTGTGATACAGAATTGTATCTGTGTGACAAATTTCTGCTATCCCTTCTACTGCCAACTTTATATTCCTGACATTTTCTGCTGATTCTCTGGAAATAAAAGGAGAAGTCACGCTACATGATTCGTCCAGATAAGAGGTAGAGGCCCAGAAGATAATATGAGGCTTATTCTCGTAGCTCCGAAGTTGTCATTGACAAACCGTGTGGTTTGACATGTTCAGAAGTAGCGGAATCAAGTGTGAGGAAAAAACCCTGTTCTCTATTGCAAACCACTCCTTCTAAACAGCCAACCCACCACGGATTGTACGTGCTTTAGAAGTGGAATGACCTGAGGTGGTGCTAGGGTTGCCAGGTGGCTTCTCCAAAAATACTGGACTCAATGGTGAAAGGTGCGTCAGGTCACTATGTCCAGGGAGGAAAATACCGGACACATACATGTCCAGTATTACAGTACCTCTCATTTTATACTGGACAGAGTATCCAAATACAGGACAGTCCGGTTCAGTACCGGACACCTGGCAACCCTAGGTGGTGCTAACTCCATCCCCAGTCTGACATGGATTTGGCTCATATTTCAGTCTCTGGATGGAACTCGCAATACCAATCGCGCCAACCTTGAGGTGGTGTTAAAAAAATATATGCACGTTTTGAGAAGCGTTTTGCAAACGGAAGTACGAGAATAAAAGTTATGGGCAAAATGTGAGTTGGAGGCTTTTTTGACAAACCGATCGGATTGGCAGAGCCAGTGAAACCGCTTCTTAAAAAAGCCGTATTGACACGGTTTGGCCATGCGAGAAGCGCTTCCAGAATAGTAAAGCATGCCAATGTGTTTCTAAAGGATACTTTAGAAGTGATTTGTCCCACTTCAGTGCTGCGAAAATAGGCCCCGATGTGCCTTTCAAGGATAAAAAATGGGTAAATACTAGTTATGTACTGGGTCCCAAAAATGACCGGGTAACTGGTACTGGGTACCCGGGGGAAGAAAAAAAAAAAATGACCCAGCCGGAGCATTACTATTGGACAGCCAGGGAGGTGCGCGACTTCCGATGCAGCTCCTCCCCGGCTGTCAAATTGTACCGCTCCTGCTCCGGGCCCACATGTTCCTCTGCTCCCACGGGCACCGGCTGTGAAGGATGTCTTCCGCTGCTCCCACCGGGTGAAGAATGCCATCCTCTGCTGTCACCTCCTAAAGGATGTCTTCCGCTGCCCCACCACCACCCAGGATGTCGCCGTGGTCCTCCTCACCCTCTGCCGCCGGCTGCAGGTAAGTCTTATGCTGCTCTACTCCTCCCGTTCCCCAAGAGGAGGATCGAGGGAGCAGAGCAGAACGGAAATTACCCGGCACCGGGTCCCAGCGCCCTGGGCCAGTTCCGGGTACTTTAAACATGGCCGGGTACCGGGTATTTTCCGGGTACCCGGCACATCACTAATAGCTACATACAGTACATTATCCAGTTATTATAAAACAAGCAACTCCTACTGGTCTTAATTAATCAGTTCATCAGAACAGACGAATAATGAAGTTCTATACCGCTGACATGACGTGGAGTTGCTTACCAAACATCGACCGGATTGGCTGGGACTGTTCTTAGGGTGTGGTTGTGGAGTGATAGGGAAAGTATAATTACTAAAGCTATCAGTCTGTTATGTAGGTACCACATGCATGTAAGAGGGCTGGTGCATATATCTGTGAGGCCTTATTAGCTGAATAAATCATTGCTTATTATCTTATCAAGTCTTTTGTATTCAGTTATTTCATACAGCATTCCAGATATACTGCTAAAATTGCTTCAAAGAGAAAGTCACCTTTTTTTAACCTTGATATCACTCGGTGACCTCTAACGATATTACATCATCGAATGCAAACAGAAGCATTCTGCATTCATGAAGTGTTAATATTCTGGTGACACAGCAACCAGGGGACTGAATCTTCAGGGCACCGGGAAAACATTTGGAAACGACCCCAAATGAAATCTACTGTATTTTTGGAAAATGTATAGGATAATGCAGGAGGCCTTAGTGGTGATTGGATGTATAGATGTTGAGGGGGGCTATAGATTCCCTCTGGATTTCAACAGAAAAATTTCTAAAAAATTATCTTCAACCCAATACTACATTAGGAGTTACAAAAACAGATGTAATCAATGTCAAAAATGACTTCAAACTGTGTTAAAGCAGCAGTTCAAGCAATATCCTACATGTGTGTTTTTTTTAAATAAAACAGTTTAGTACTATGAGAAAATTCTTGTAGCCTTAAAAAAAAATGTTTTAAAGACATTTTTAATGTTTCTAATGTAGGAAACATTTATAAAGTGACAGCCCCCTTCCCCTTCTGATAGGCTCTGGCTCTTGAGTCCCGCCTTCTCTCTAGCAGTGCACCAATTGTATCTAGTAACTGCCAAGTCAATTATATTCCAGGAACTACATTGCCCAGAATGCTGTGCAAGAACTGAATTAGATAACACTGAGCAAGCGATTGATTACAGGAGAACAGATCGATCTGCAGCTTAGCTAATCACTTGTCAGTGTGCAGATTGTATTGATGCACATATTGAATGGGAAAAAAATATATATATTTTTTAAAAACGGCAGCTTGAACTGCAGCTTTAAGATATTAGTACATTAAAAAAAAAACAAATCTCTTTACGCTGCAAACGACCCCTCTCCCTGCTGTTATAGTGGTCAGTTGACATGATAACCCCAAGATTGAGTTTGTTCCTATAATGCACCTCGTCCTCCACTACACAGCTCACAGCAACCCGGCTAATGTAGCGTTCCTTCTGTAACATCCCACGCTCACATTGTAAAAATATATACGTGACTTTCTCTCTGTCATTTATAACAAGGCTGAGACATTCATACAACTGTGCAGATTGTACACCCCTCCCCTCAAATCTGTCTAATGCCCTATTACCCCTTCAAAGGGGTTACAGTTTGCTCATCCTACAGCCAAAGCAGTGAAGATGACAGCAGTGAAATGAAGTCAGCGTAATGCTGCTGTCCTCTCAGCAGAAATTAATGCACTGCCCAGCTCTATTCATTATAGATTATGTGATAAAAAAGGCATAAATTGTACACAACAGGAAGTAAGGCTGCTTTATATGTTACCTTACTCTCATCCCAGAAATGAACATGCCGCATTGTATAACCACACTGAGAACCTCTATACAGAAATATCTCCCCCTTATACAATCATCATATCCCGTGTGTGTACGTTTCTAAAGTGCAAATGTCCACTGCTCTGAAGAAGAAAGCATTTTAACCAGAAAGTCATTTAATGTATGTTACTTATCTCAGACCAACTGATGTATGCAGCAGCGCATGGTAGAGATAGTATGCAAGAAATAGCGGTACTGTAAAATACATGATACATTGAAGATTTATACAAATAAGTATAATGGGGTGGCCAACTCCACTGCTCATGGGCTACCAATAGGTCAGGTTTTCAGGATATCCCCTGCTTCAGCACAGGTGGCTCAGTCAAACAGCTTATTGCCATAATGTCTTCTATTATATATATGTTGCCTCTATTTCTGCTGTGGAGCGCTACGTACATGAGTAGCTGTACGAATAATGATATACATACGTAAATGGGGCTGCAAGAGGAGCCTGCAAAATACAATGTAAAATGCAGCCTTGAAGGGGCAATGCAAGCGGGTGATTTTTGGAGATTTTTTCTTTAACACAGGATTGAAGCAGGGGGTCTCCGGAGCTGTACCCCACTCATTTCAGCTCCCGGGATCCGCTGCTTCCAGAGATACTTATCTCTGTAAGGGGTGCCGGTATCTCCAGCAAGGTTAAAGCTCTGTGTCTTGTGGGCCAATAGGAATCCACACCGGATGACGTCACAGCTTCCGATTGGCCCGCAGGGCGCGGGAGCTTTGGAAAGCGGACATTACATGAACCCTGCTAGCTAAGCGGAGCAGCTACCGGCACCACCTATGGAGGTAAGTATCTCCGGAAGCAGGGGGTACCCGATGCTAAAATTAACGGGGTTCTGCTCCGGGGACCCTCTGCTTCAATCCTATGTTTTTAAAAAAAGAAAAATGTGCAAAACAATTGCTTGGATTGCTCTTTAAGTCCTGTTATATACCATTTTTGACTCGGTGACGAAGAGATGTGTAGGGATAAGTTAATAATGATTATATACGGAGATTTCTGTGTACATGTATGTACTCTGCATTATCATACAACGCAGCATGTTAATGTACCCTTCCTTCCCGTTGTCTACACCTTTAATGATGGTACCTGGTAGTGCATGAGCGTGTTTAATCTCTTCCAGTCTCCCTCTATCTTGGTCGTGATGTCTTCATCCTGTAAAACGACCCTCGCTATACGTCCCTGCCGCCATTCTGCAAGAAGGTCAAAGGGCAGGGGTCATGCAAGGGTTAAGTTGAACTTATACACATGAAGATATATCTACTGATATGCCTCTGCGTCCCTTGTGCTGTGTATATACAGCTATCTCTCATTCTGTTGCTCTTCCCTGTCTTACAATGGCATGCACAGCTATCTCTCATTCTGCCCTGGATCACGTACCCAGGTCCATGTCCACGGCCCTCGGCCGCTGGGAATAGGGCACGTTTTTATACACAGCATCCAGGATCTTCTCCTTCACCTGGGTGATAGTGTCGCAGTTTAAAGCCTTCACCGGGATCTCTGGGCTGTTCTCATTGTCGGGGTTCACACAGTTCAGAATCTACAGGAGAGAGAGACGGGATGGATAGAGATGGGGAGAGAAGAAGAGAGAGATGAGGAGAGAGAGATGGGGAGAGAGAGAGATGGGGAGAGAGAGATGGAGAAAGATGGGGGAGAGAGTTGCGGGGAGAGAGAGTTGAGGGGGAGAGAGTTGGGGAGGAGAGAGAGGGATGGGGAGGAGAGAGATATGGGGGAGGGAGAGAGAGATGGGGGGATAAAGACAGAGAGAGATGGAGGGAGAGAGATAAAGGGGGATAGAGAAAGAGGAGAGTAGGGGAGCGAAATCGAGAGAAAGAAAGGAAGAAGGCGAAAGAGGGGGACAGAGAGCGCAAAAGATAGGGAGAGAGAATGTGTGTAAGAGAGAGAAACAGAGAGACAAATTATAATAATAATTATGCAAAGAGACAGAGAAAGATTAATTATGTTCTTTATTATTGGATTATATTGTAACCTAATAATAAAAAAACAATCATTCACAATAACAGTTCATGAAGGATTCTGATTACAAGCCCTCTTCCTTATCCCAAAAGCCTGCACTTTGCAGGCCAAGGAGCTCAAATGGGATGCTCTACCGTCAGCTTTGGGATCGCCACTGCATTGTTAAACATGAACCTTCCCTCCCCCCCCGCACTACACGGCCTACATCAGCAGCAAGCCCAGGGAAGGCGTTACGGGCACAGCACTTGCATTCTGTTGTACATTGTATATGTGAAGCTTACTGGGAATTTACCCCTTCACTGCTTAAAGGGTCTTACAACACACTGCATTTTCTATTTTATATTGTGTGGGTGTGTGGTGTGTGTGTGTGTGTGTGTGTGTGTGTGTGTTGTGTATATATATATATATACATTACATTGTCACACACACACACACACACACACACACACACACTAGCTGAACGTACCTGGCTTTGCTCAGGAATTCTAAGAAACCAAAAAATACTGCGATTTGTTAATGGATAATTAATTTTTTTAGTTTCTTAATGTGAAATCCCCGGCTAAAACAACAACGCCGCCTATAATAGTTTCATTGCCTCGGAGCTCCTGAAGTGTTTGATCAAGAATCTCTAATGCAGGGGCGGCAAACTCCAGTCCTCAAGTGCCACCAACAGGTCAGGTTTTAAGGCTATTCCTGCTTCAGCACAGGTGTCTCAGTCAATGACTGAGCCACTAATTGAGCCACATGTGCAGAAGCAGGGATATCCTTAAAACCTGACCTGTTGGTGGCTCTTGAGGACTGGAGTTGGCCGCCCTGCTCTAATGCGTGTTTGTGGGACATTGTCCTCTTGTCCCAAACAATGAACTCAAACTCCTGAAGAACTTTGGCTGCACCTGTATTTTTGCTTATGTTGCAAACTGGATTTCCAGAGTGGCCAAGATTAAGTGGCAGCTTGAGGCGTGTGTGATGGAATCATGTAATTTGTGATGTCATCAATTTGTGAATTGTACCCATTGTCAGAAACCTGCTCATTCATCTCAGGCACCATCATGCAAATTTTGGTTACAATATCTTAAGACGCGTCAAGTGTATAGCCAACAGACTTTCCAAAATATATAGTATATATATACACAGCAAGGCCCCGCTTCTCTGCGCTCCGCTTTTCGGCGATCCGCTGATACAGCGGCACCGAGAAGGGAGCCGCCATGTTGATTTTGTAATCGCGCATGTGCAGAACGGGCGGTTGCGCCCGGCACGCATGCGCAGACCGCAGATCGCACATGCGCAGAACGGCGAAAATGCCGGTTTGCGCATGCGCAGCACTGAAAATCGCCAGATCCGCTTTCCGGCGATTTTCACTATAAGGCGGGCCTCTGGAACAGAAACCGCCGTATACCTGGGCCCTGCTGTGTGTATATATATATACACATATATATATATATATACATATATACACACACACACCCCCCCCTATACAAACACACATGCACATACATGTGCAATGCGTTGCTGGTCCCTCTCATTCTTACGGCATGCACAGCTATCTCTCATTCTTACGACATACACAGCTATCTCTCATTCTTACGACATACACAGCTATCTCTCATTCTTACGGCATGCACAGCTATCTCTCATTCTTACGGCATGCACAGCTATCTCTCATTCTTACGGCATGCACAGCTATCTCTCATTCTTACGGCATGCACAGCTATCTCTCATTCTTACGGCATGCACAGCTATCTCTCATTCTTACGGCATGCACAGCTATCTCTCATTCTGTGCTATGCGTTGCCGGTCCCTCTGGCGGCGAAGGGCTCCGGCGTCCGTGTCCCTTGCGGTCTCTTACCAATGTTTTGTACTCTATCTGCTGGCGGATCAGCTTGTCTTCGCTCAGCGAGTACCGCGCTTCCCCCGTGATGGAATCGATGGGTCCTTTCTCCATCTGCTGCTTGATGGCGCAATGCAGCATGAACAGGGGCTCCCCGGCACACTCCTGCACCAAAACACCAACACACCGCCTGTCACCTCCTTACCCCACAGACCCTTCCCGCCGGCAGTGCCATGCGGTAACGAAGGGGTTACCATTGTCCCAATTATTTCGCTCAGTAGGACCCGGGCGGCTAATCTCTCACCTTGAGGAATTTGTGGAGCAGGAAGGCAAACCAGTTGGTCAGCATCTTCTCGGCTACAGACTCCGTCCTGGAAGGCGAAGGGTTAAAAACGTCAGTCCGTACAAGCCGCCGACTTGCGTTATACACACGGAAAGTTGCGCTGCTGGACTCTTCCAGCACTGCAGGGGTTAAGAGAGCCGCATGGCTTCAGTTTCATTCGCAATAACTTTGACAAACTGGTCATCGAAGTTCTTTGAGGGCCATTAACCCCTCCAGTGCCAGAGCAAGATGTGGCTCTCTGTGGCACGGAAACGGTTGCTTTCTCGCTCTCTGCACCCTATACAATGTGCTCTGGAGCCTCCTTCCCGCTTCTGGATCTTTATTTATATATCGCGCCATACAGGTACATAGCACTTTACAGCAGTTATATACGTGACATAATAATATAACACATACTGGGAATAAGCGCTTTAAAGCTGCAGCCCAAGCAATATCCTACATGTGTGGTTTTTTTTTTAAATAAATCAGTGTTTTTAAACAACTATGACTTTTTTTAAATGTATTATAATGTAACAAGCCTTTTTTGTTTCTATAGCAACCATTTACAAAGTCACACCCCCTTCCTCTTCTGAAACAGAATACTCCTCTGCAGTCATTTAGTGAACCCCCGAGCCGAATCATTGCCGATCGTTCGCAGGAGAACGGATCGATCGGCAATTTAGCTAATTACTTATTGTGTGGATTGTATTGATGCCCATATTAAAGGGCCAAAAAGAATGTATTTTTAAAAACAGCAGCTTGGACGGCTGCTTTAAGACATAAAAGTAACAACAGGGAAAGGAGTTCCTGCCCGAAGAGCTTACAATCGAAGTGATAAGTAGGTCGAATGTATAGAGGCAGTAGGAGGGAATTAATGGGGCTAAAATCTAGGATATATATAGAATACGGCTTTTTGTTCCTGTTCCCGTGACATTAATCCTGTGCAAGGCGTTCACACTTCCCTTTTAGCTCCTGAAAAGAAAGGCGAAATTAGGCTTTAAAAAAAAAAAAAACGCCTGCCATTTTTAGGAGCTGCGTGAATTTCACAATCCCAGAGATTTTTTCTGCAAATCTCTTTTTTTCTTCCCGGCACAGCGACCTGTAATTATGACATTTCTTTTCTTGTCTTTAATGCAAAAAAGTGACGCGCCCCTGCCGTGTGTTCAGCCCCCGAAGGAGGGGAGCGGTACTGAGTTTAATATTGTGCTCCTCGGATTAACTCTTTCACAGTCAGATTAGTATAAACCCGGCATAGTTACAACCGAACTGGTTTCTTTTATTTTCTTTCTTCCTCTGGATCAATATAATGTAAGTAGGGATACAGGATAATGTATCTGTCGTCTCAATTTAGCATAGGTTGAACTTGTATGTCTTTTTTCAACCTCATCTACAATGTAACTATGTAAGAAATTATCAAATATATATATATCTATATCTATTTTTTTTAAATACTGCATGTCTGGTACAACAGCTTTTTAAATTTTTTTTTTTTAGAGAGAGAGAGGTGGTGATGCCACTTTCTAGATCAGGGGAGCGCAATTTTTTTCAGCTGCGTCCCCCTAGCAGCTCTCCCTCGCTCACGTGCCCCACTCACCTTGTTTGCGGCGTCAAATTACGCCGCGGGGTCATGTGACGTGACCCTGTTTCTATGAAGACGGCCATGTGACGTCACCACACATGACACCGCGGCGTCATATGACACCGCGTCACAGCGTCTGAAACAAGGTAAGTGTTTAGTATTGCAGGGGCCTCACGCGATCCCCCGGCATTTAATGAAATGCCTCGAGGAAGAGCGCAGGGCCTCTGGAAGCACCCGCGCCGCCCCCCCAATAAAAAATCCCCCCCACTTTGCGCACCCCTGTTCTAGATAATTGCCGAGACCTTTTCTAGAGTACGTGTTCAGTTCTGGAGACCAGATCTCCGGAAGGACGTAAATAAACTAGAAATTGTGCAAAAAATGGGCTATTATAATGGTGTATGATCTAATCCAGCGGTGCGCAAACTGGGGGGGTGCAAGATTAATGCCCGGGGATCGCGTGAGGCCTCTGCAATTTCACTTACCTTTTCTTCGGCGACGCCTCGCCATGGTAACATGGTGTCATTCATGTGACGTCACGTTGGCATGGCAATGTGACGTCACGTGACCCCCGCAATGTCATTTGACGCCGGAGGGCTGGGGAGGAGTTAATGGAGGGGGGCGCACGCTGGGAGGGAAGCAGGAAGGGGGGCGCACGCTGGTAAGATTGCGCAGCGCTGATCTAATCAGGGGTGGCCAACTCTAGTCCTCATGGGCCACCAACAGGCCAGGTATTTGGGATATCCCTGAATCAGCACGGATATCCTGAAAACCTGACCTGTTGGTGGCCCTTGAGCACTGGAGTTAGCCATCCCTGATCTACATCATAAGGCTTATCAACATGTGCAGGTTAGAGGACGGAGAGGGGGTGCGATTGTTAAAACCTTTTTTATGTATTTGAAGGTTTCAAAGTACAAGATGGAGGCATATGTCAGAGAAATAGAAGGGCTAGAACAAGAGCTCATTCCCTGAAGCTGGAGGCTCACCGGAAGTGTGAGGAAGTACTTCTTCATGGAAAGGGTAGTGGATTTGTGGAATAGCCTCACAACGGAGGTGGTAGGGGCTAATACAGTAAGGCGGAGGTTCTCAACTCCGGTCCTCAAGATCCCGCAACAGGTCAGGGTTTAAGGCTATCCCAGCTCCAGCACAGGTGGCTCAATGGAAGACTTCCATTGAGCCACTGATTGAGCCACCTGTGCTGAAGCAGGGAGACACTGATTGAGCCACCGGTGCTGAAGCAGGGATATCCTGTTGGGGGGTGTTGAGGACTGGATTTGAGTTGAGCCCCCTGGAGTAAGGGAATTCAAATATGCTTGGGATATTTGTTATTTACAAACTTTACTTTTTCCAAAAGGGTATTTCTTTAGGAAATACTCCAGCTTTCTATTTTTACAGCACAGCTTGCTTACATCTTTCTGAAATACAGTGCAGCCATGTTTGCCCTCATGTTAAATAAATGTAGATCCTGTAAAACCTTGGCGCTGTCCAGTTAATATATTTTTTAAACCACTGTGGCCCAGAGACACACAGCTCCATTGCTGATTTAACGAGACGTTACGTTGCCGCCTCATTAAGTGCTAACGGTTATCTTCACACTGCGGTACGTGCGATTTCAAGCCGTAACGAGCCGTTGCGTTACTATAACGGACGCTCGTGCTCATGATATGCGAAGGAGGTGTTCCCCCTAACCGCGCTTATCCTCGGAGCTCCGTTATAGGTAACGCGGGGATTTAATGTGACGGTGGTTGGCTCAGCGCTAAAGGTGGCGTTCCTCATATCCACACCCTGAAATAGATATTTTACAGCTCTGGATAAGTGTACGGCCAAGGTTAGCTATTATTTATCTATCCTGTTGTCATTTACAGGGTTTTTATTCTCTTCCGTCTTCTCCTTTTTAGCGTTAATGAAACGCCTATTCAGGGTCTGGGCGGGAGTATCGCCGCCTTTGGGTGAGACAGGATTAACGCCATGTTATTTGAGGCTAACGTAAGGTGGTGCCTAACTTCCCGTGGCGTTCATCCTGTGCTAATGAGATAACTAATGGCCGTAGTTTTTGCTGATAATTTGCTTTGTGGATTCACGGAAACCTCGGGGAAGGTAACATCCGTTACTGATTTTGGGAACTTGACGCTGTGAGCCCTGAGTTACGGAGCCGTTGTGTATCTGTGCCTTTGGTTGTCGCTTTCTCCTAAACACTGACATTGTCATGTTGCAGGCACAGCAGGCAGCAAAGGTTTATCCTGCTGCGGTGTATATCAGTGTCGGGTATAACTGCACGCTGCGACTGTTCTCTACATAGACAACAGAGCGTTAAAAAGGGACAATTGTTTGAGCTTCCTAAAAATTGTTCAAACTTAACGCACTCTAACCCACTTCAAACACCAGCAGAGAAGGCCTTCCAGTAGAAGGATGCTGGGTTTAGCGAGGTAGAGAGGGAGAGATAGTGTTCGTAAGAGGCTGTCGCTGTGCAGGTCAGCATGCAATTAAAAAGTAATGATACTGTTCCTGATCCTGTTAATAAGAGGGTAAAAAACCCGGTATCCACATATTATAAGGGTTGTGCTGCAACAGAGGTAGCCAACTCCAGTCCGCAAGGGCTACCAACAGGTCAGGTTTTCAAGCTATCCCTGCTTCAGCACAGGTGGCTCAATCAGTGGCTCTGTCGAAGACTGAGCCACTGATTGAACCACCTGTGCTGAAGCAGAGATATCCCAAAAACCTGACCTGTTGGTAGCCCTTGAGGACTGGAGTTGGCTACCCACTGGGCTACAATAACCAGATAAGGCTCAACTCTAACCAAAAGACGCGTACAATAAATACTCAGTAGCAACGCACCAATGACTGGATACTCAGCATCATTATACAGCATCGTTACCATACTCAGTATCATTATAAACGTGCTCATCTACAGGGGGAACAGCAGCAGGAATGTCACTGGACGGTTAATAACACATTTGAAGTGACAGTTGCTTCTACAGCACTGGCCCTGCTCCCATGTAACCCTGCTCTGGTTATTGCCCCCCCCCCCCCCCCCCGATCACGCACACACCAGCATCTAACCCCCTCCCTCCCCCTGGGCCCCTAAGGACCTCTCCCCCCCCCCGCCCCCCTCTCACAAGGAGACTGACTGCCACCATATCCCGTCACCAAACAAATTTCATTTTGAAACAACCAAGCATGTAATTAAATTGCAGGAATGGGCTCTGGCTTTCTATTCTCCCTCTCTCTCCTCGCTGTGAATTCTCCCCCAGGCTCTGACTGATCTTTCCTGCTTCGCATTAATATTTACCATTTCCTAAAATAATGGATGTGTCTTTGCTGTGGGGACGGGCAGTGTTTGAGCCCCTGTAAGTCCCTCTAGCACTACAGGGGTTAACCCCTGTCTGTACCCCCCTATCACCTGTTATTCCCGCATTGGGAACTTCAGTGTAAAGACCTTTTTTCTTTATATTGGGGCGAAAATAAGCTTTGTAGAGGGCGATGGGAAGCAGATAGGTGCAATAACCATAAAATAGCTTAGTAGAAATATTGGGGACAAAATATTCTGACCCCGTTCAGTTCCAGAGAGGGCATATGGGGCTCTAGCACTGACAAGGTTTGCCAAAAGCCCCTCATTACTGCAGTGTCACTGTCTTGTCTCTGTTCCCTGTGCTGCTTCACACGGTCACTTGTCCCCTTTCCCTGACACTTCTGTCTGGCCTCCCTAAACCTTTCCAGCTACCTGCACAGCAGGAACCAGCGGCAGCATATTATTAAAGGCCCCCCGTAAATGTATTAGTACCGACATGGACGCACCTTGTGCTCCCTCTGACCCAGGGGGGCTCGACTCCAGTTCTCAAGTCCCCCCACAGGTCAGGTTTTCAGGATATCCCTGCTTCAGCACAGGTGGGCCAATCAGAGGCTCAGTCAAAGCCTCTGATTGAGCCACCTGTGCTGAAGCAGGGACTGGTTGAGCCACATGTGCTAAAGCAGGGACTGACCACTGCTCTAAACAACTCTACTCAGCACTAAAGAGGTTAATCAGGTATTGAAGTGGTTAACCTCTGTATGTGCCACACGTATGCGGAGAGGCTGCACGAACCTGCATGGCGCAAGGCTTAATATCCTGCGTTCGCGGACTATTTTTAGCACGCTCAGTAAGAGTGATGGACTAATATTAATAGCTGCCGATGGAAGCGCAGTCCGCCCCTCCACCCCCCCCCCCCCGCCCCCATCTCTCTCGCTCTCTCTCTCACAGCCCCCGAGGGAAATTAACAAGGATTCCATTATTGCGTCCTGTGGGACAGCGTTGCTGTGTTAACGGACGCGGACAGGATCTACAGCAATTTCCTGTGCTAGGAAAAAAAAAAAGAAATCCCGCTTGGTGTTTCTAGAAGCGGAGGGTCAGTGTTACAGAACTGCATGCTGGGGGAGCGAAGGCGGGTCATTTAAAAAATGGCCACATAGTGACAGCCATCTCACTCTGACACCATTAAATCGCCTTATCTCCCTGTAACCTAAGTGGTTCTTTATCTCCGTGGCCCGTGACCCATCGCTGTGTGATGCCACGTACGCGGTTGGTCTCTAGAAAGGCAGCGTTGATGAGGCTTATTAACACTTCAACAGCTGCGCGACGCAGAAATGCTCAGGGTGGCTTGGCTTCAATCGAGACGTCAACGTGTGGTGAAATTTGGGGGCCATGGGATAGGTACGTCTTAACTGTGTGACGGCTGATTCCACTTCTATGCAACGCATTGCTGGGTAATCCCAATGCGGCAGAATCCTGACCTCCGGAACATATCAGATTGGAGTTCATGCTCCCGAGTGTCGGAGGCCGATGTACAGAAGCTGACTCATGGTTGATACCTTCCCCATCTGTCAGCAGACACATCGCTGAGCTGTCACTGTGTCACCTGGTTTGGGGCACAGTCAGGGAGCTCAGTGACAGGCACTGCTGACATGCAGTTGTGTCAACATATTAACTCTTTTGTGACAGCCCATGATAATCCCTGGGAATAAACAGTGTTGGGCAACAGGGAAAGGATATGAGTCATAGGTCCTTACTGTCTGTGTCACCCTGCCGTGGGAGGGGCAGACTACATAAGACACAGGTTCTGTGTGTCGGTGTCATTGTGTCGGACAAACTCTGTGGGTTACATGTCCCTTCTGTGTCATTGTGTCACCCTGCGGTGGGAGGGACAGACTCCCTGTGTCGCAGGTCCCTTCTGTCTGTGTCACCCTGCGGTGGGAGGGACAGATTCCTGAATGTGTGTGTATATATATATATATATATATATATATATATATATATATATATATATATATATATATATGTGTGTGTGTGTGTATGTATGTATATATATATATATATATATATACTGTATATGTGTGTGGAAATACTGTATACATACATATGTATATCTGCGTTATAACGGGAGCGCTTGTGCTATCTCGGGTACAATGTCGCGAGCTGTAGGCCCCACTGAAGATGTGCTTCGGTTTCTCTTACCCATAAAACTCGCAGGTCTGGTTGCCCAGCAGTATCGAGACGATGCTTCCAGCTCCGAGATTGTGGCCAGTAATGGTCACCATGGTCCCTCCGGATTCAGGGCCCCGGCTCGGGCTCAGGTGAGTCACCGTTGGGTTCTGGGAAAGCAAAGGATAAGAGTAATCCGGCAGAGATCAATTCTCAGGAACTGCAACAAGTGGGAGAACCAGAGAGGTGCCACAAATTAATGACAGGCACAAAAGTGAGGTAATTTAATGCATATTATATATGTATGTGGTTGTTTATGTGTGTGTATATATATATATATATATCATCATCCTTTGCTGATGAACTGCTTGATGAAGGACAATGATTATATATAAATAAAAGATTAATTCACTTCATTTTCCAAGAGAACTAGTTATTTTATTAAAAGTTCTATTGATTTTCTAACTCCATATGTAGTTTATGCAATATCCTGCTCCTGTAATATTCAGTATATAGGACTTAAAAAGTGTCCTCTATGTGTGAGGTTCCTTGAACATAGACATGCGATTCTGAAAGTTATCTTCGCACACAGAGTCTCCAGACATTTTTCATCTTGTCATTCCAGTAATTCTGCTAGTGTTAAAATTATAGGACTAGAATCTATCCCTGCATTCATGAATCGCTTTGGATTTATAATATGGGCACATTGTCACCATCTGGTCTAAGCAAATGCATAGACACAAGTATTTTGGTCTAGTATCCTGGCTGGCAGACTTCAGTCTGTTTATCTAGTTCAGTTTTGTCTCTATCTATGCACTTTATTTACATGCACTGACCCCTCCATTGGTAGATCTTAATAGTCCTCTAGACTCTAAATGTGTACAGAATTATACTGTACATACACTATATATTGACATTCTAATTGAATAAGGTCATCCATTAATTTCATTTTTTTGTTATTCCATTATGTATATGTTTCATTCCAAAATATGGAATGAATTGGAATTGGGTGTGTAACATCTTAAGTGTCACATATAAAGTGTCTGTTGAGTTAATATTGGAGTTAGAAGTGGAGGTGAAGACTACAAGAGAACTTGATTTTCTAAATGCTCTGATAATTTGTACCCTTCCTATCCTCCAATACCTGTGAAGTCTCTCTTCCTGCACCTCACTATGCCCTCCCTATTGATTTTTCAGTTTACTTTTTCCTCACTCCTTTGTAAACGTTTCTGTCCTCTCCAATTTCCCCACTCCCCTCCTATCCACATTTCTTCATCTCTCCTCCCCTCGCCTGTGCCCATATACTGCACAATTATTTATACACCTCTCTCCCAACAACTTCTTTAGCCCTTAATAAAAAGCACCTCCACAAATCCTGTATTCATGCCCTCTATCAACTCCTTCCTGCTGCTGCTGGGGATATCTCTCCTCTCCTAATCCTGAACCTAGCCATATACACATCTGCTCTCACCACGCCTCCCTACCATCTCTTCACCTGCTAATGATGTTAACCTATCTGATTTAATACTGACTAACCTTAAAACTCATCTCACAAATCAAGCATCCCAATAGCCTGCACTCATGGCTACTGTCCCATACCCACTGTCACTCCTACCAACCATTTTGGCCAAGCACTGCCATTTACAGCACTTATTCCCTCACCTTCTATCTCTGTAAATCTCCCAACATACTACTTAGACTGTAAGCTCTTCGGGGCAGGGATTAACTTTCCTATTGTCTGATTTTGCTGCGCTTATTGTATTATTATAATTCTCTATACTGTATTATTTGTGAAGCACCGAGTACACTTTTGGCGCTATATAAATAAAGATATACATACATACATACAAATATTATATATATCAAACGTTTTTAACTTATTAAATATTTTTAGAATGAATAATGTATCTGTTTATAATATATACTGATAATATGGGGATCAATTATAATTTTGATTGATATAAGCGTATATTTGTATATTTTTATTACATTATATCTAGTTTGCACTTGCATGCTTTTATATGTTGCTAGTTCATTGCTCAATCTGTGTATCCTGTTGCCTAGCAACATTGGATATTTAAACCTCTATCATAGACTATCCAATCATTTCCCTGATGAAGTCACGCACGTGACGAAACACGATGGGACGTGAACAGGTGTCCGCGTACCAGCTGATGCGGAAGTAGAGATCATTGCGGACTACTGGCAGGCTAACATTCTCCGTGGATATTACTGAAACTGACTACACATCTCTGCCTGGTTTGCTTCCCTGGAATCTTCTTCTAGTGGATGTCGGTTGTCCGTCTGGTGTGTCGGTGCCAATCTCTATCCATTCCGCGATGGGACATCTCATGCAGCAGAGTTCTACGCTGACATGCGAGTTTAAATACTCCGCTTGTGAGGGCAGATCCTTGTGACTTTTGAATATTATTAAATAGTTTTGCTGAGTTACGCTATGGAGCTTGCGCTTCTTTTCTTTTTCTCTATTCAGAAGCTGCATTGGAGCTCCATAAGATCATCAGAACCGGTTCTGGACTACCATGAACATCCATCACGGTTTTTTCATATTGGGACGGGGTTAAACATTTAACTTATGTTTACTTATCGACATTGATTGTCTATTGTGAGTGTGGATCACTATCTGTCATCACTTCCTACACATTAATATTTTATCACTGATTTAAATTTAGATTACTTGATATATTATTATCATATTATCACTTTTCACATATTCACATTTACTATCAATATATATTGGTTTAGCGCTACCTTTTTCTTGTGTGTTATCTATCTATATATAGTTGTGTATCACTCTCTCTGTATGTATGTATGAATATATATATCTATATATACAGTGTATATGTATATATATATATATATATATATATATATACACACACACACACGTGCGCGCCAACACTTGTAGTGTAACCAGTTGAGTGTTGGAGCCTGCCATGCAATGTACAGGATCTGCCTCCTGTGCGACCCTATCTCTTACTGTGGAGCAGCCCCCCAGGGAAGGGAGCCAAAGGCTGCTGCAAGGTACCAATCCATTTTATTACAGTATTTAATGGCACGGAGCTGCTGTAATGGAGTTTGCAGCCCTGGCAGAAAAGCAGCCACAGGATATTACAGAAAGAGAGGAAGACAAGAGAGGATATATATATATATATATATATCTATCAGACAAACATACAGATATAGATATATTGATATACAGACAGAGAGACGTGTAGATAGACATGTAGATAGATAGTCAAGCAGATAAACTGATAGTTGGACGAACATTATAATTTAAATAAATACTATTCATTTTAACAGGGTTTCTTTGATGATTCTGGTGCTGTTTTATGCTGTTTTACAGCCGGAAGACTTTGATTATTAGATCCCTTGAAATATGAAGCATTTACCAGATTACCTCTCGTCACTTTACCCGCCCTCCTCTGCCCTCTGGCCCACACCAACCAGCAGGAATGTTTTATTCAACACTATTTACAGTGTGTAAGCAGCGGTATTACTAATGGGAGCAAACAAGTCTTTATTGTGTCTCTTATGTAAACTAAAAGTTGTTTCGCACTATTAATGTAAGTGTGTGGTGATACTCAGCGCTGCTTTACACTGCAGTATGCTGTTTCACTGTGCTGTGTAAAGAAAGGGGTTGTCTCTCCTCCCCTCTATCATGGTTAGGCAGGAGATGGGAGAGAGATTCACTCATGTATCAGGATAATTGTTACAGGGATCAGACTCCCATAAATCAGAAATAATGAGTGGGGATTGTGACTTGTGGGTCCAGCAAAGCAGCGAAGAATCCATTATCCTGCTGGCAGATACACCCGATCCTGGGAGAGTAGGAGTTCCAGGCGCACAGGGTTATCTGTGTCAGATAACATGCACAGGAGTTTCCTTTTGTATCATCGACATTGTGCAGAGCTACATTCTAGAGACAATGTATCAAGCAGACAGTGCTGTGTAACCTGGAGCCCTATAGTTCCATGTAGAACCCAGAGTGTTCCATTCAACCTGTGTCCTTATGACCTTGGACAAGCGACTTACCTGTAGTTTCTATACTCTGATGCATAATTTATCATACGACTTGTACTTATTTTAATAAAAGTATGGTAATCATTATAATATGTTGTTCTTGCACTGTGCCGACTGTGTATGCAGCACTGTACATACCCTAGAACTCCTCGGGCACAATGAGTTCCTGTCCTCAAGAGCTTACAATCTATTTTTTTTTGTTCCTCAAGGATAGGAAGATAATGTGATTTACCAAAGGTCACAAGGTGAGCTGAGATTTAAAATTGTTTCAACCACATCAAAGGCTGTGAGTGAAATGACCACTGATCTTCCGCCCCTTTGCAGCTTGTGACACATTTGAAGAGCGTCGCATGGAAATTCTATATAGATATGGTGAATGTTTTCATGCAATAACGCATTGCTTCAATTCTTCCCAGTGCCATAATCATCAATTACAGTACATTCCAAGCTCTTTGGAGCACAGGCTCAATATACCTATGTGAAATGCTGCAAGCAGCAGAATTCAAAGAAGAGCAGCTAAAACGATCCACATTTGACATCATAAGACTACAGGATCACAACATGTATATAGCTCGGAAGTAAGAAGGGACAGGAGCATGTGATAGTAACTTGAATCCATCCTCAAGGAGCTGGCTGGAAGCATATTTCAGAGGAAGATAAGTGCTACAATATAAGGTCAGGCTCTGAAACTAGAGGGTAGGAAGATCAGGGGAAATCTGAGAAGATCCCTCTTCACTGAAAGGGTAGTGGATCCCTAGCACAGCCTGCCTGCAGGGGTGGTGGGGATTAATGCAGTAAAGGGATTTCAAACTGCTTGGGGTAGAAAGAAGGGGCTCTGAAATATTGAAGAAAATCATAAACAGGTAGGACATTGGGCAGACTGGGTGTTGCAAGAGATCTTTATTTGCTGCCAATTCTGCGTAAAATGCTATTTTCATGGCAAGCCGGCAATATAACTGGTCCGGCCACTTGAAGTGGAGCAGAATAAGGCCCATATTCACTAAATGGTGTAATGCTTTAGCACGCTATAACTCCCAATGAAGCTTAGTCCCCTTTAGTGAACATGGGCCTAAGAGAGGTAACTGTGTGACAGCGACAGTGGGTTACTCGGGACAGTGGGACGACTCCAGGTGACCTGCTAATAAAACTTCATTAATTAGCCTGGGAAAGAGGCATGTTTTAGATGGCACGGATCCCTCATCTGTTGCCATTAATGGGATTATCTAGTTCTAAATTCCTCCTTCCAGCCGTCTGTCCTTCCCAGGATACTTTTGTTAAATGACATCATAAAGCATGGAGTGACATTTATGGCTTGTTACATGATTAAAGGGAGCCTTGTGCAGTGCAGCTGCAGAAAGCTTAGCATTGATTTTTCTGAGGGAATGTGTCATTTTATCATGAGAGTGAGCAAACCTATAATTTGCTGCTAGGGAAGATGGAGTGAAGCAGATTAGAGAGGGGAGCTTCTGCTTCCATCATTACTATTATCTTTGCACTAACAAAGGAAATTACAGACAAACAGGAGCAACTGGAGTGGCCCTAGTGGTTTTGAAGTGGGTGAACCCGGTTCGAAATCCCAGTGCTGGCACCTTGTGATCTTGGTACCGCGCCCCGCTTTCTGCCAGTGCCATTAAATAATATTATATTGCGTACTTTATGAGGCGTATGTGACTGTGATGGTGATGACCTCACAGAGGAGAATGATGTGCCTATGATGTCACAAGGCCCAGCGCACGTTTGCTGATGACCTCATGGAAGTGCATGATGTCAAACAGCATATGGTAGAAAAACAGATGTGATGGAAAAGGAAGACACTGCTGTGATGTTACACTCCTGCTGGTGACATCATGGAGGTTTGATGTGGGCCACACAGCCCATATATTTGATCAGCAGTAAAAGGGATCCACGTTGACAGGACAGGTTGAGATGGTCTTAGGTTTGTGAAAACCTCGTACTTACCACAAAGCTGTACTGCTGCAGGGACCGTGCCATGAACTCCGGTTTACACTCTCCGATACAGAGCAGCACGGGGCCTGAGCTGAACCCAGGGGGAGCCTCACCCATCTGACACACAATCCTGCGGGGCAGAGCAAACAGGGAGCGAGTAAGCAGAGGTGCCAGTGTGTGTCACATGTTCATTTACAAACCAGGAGTACCAATACTTTATTTTTTTTTTGGTGGTGGGAGAAGGACTGACTGGCACTGAGATTGAAGCAGGGGAACCTGGTTCAATTCCCGGTGTCGGCTCCTTGTGACCTTGGGCAAGTCACTTTATCTCCCTGTGCCTCAAGCACCAATAACATAGATTGTAAGCTCCACGGGGCAGGGACTGTGTCTGCAAAATGTCTCTGTAAAGCGCTACGTAAAACTAGCAGCACTATACAAAAACTGGCTATTATTATTATTATGAGGGCAGAAATCGGGAGCATAACTACATTTCTATTTAGAAATACAAAGTTACCTGCTAATTTACCCATAATACTGCTGCTGTATATTTAGAAACCAGGATTATCAAAAACGACAAGCATCACCCAAACACATAATCCTTGGCTAAGTCATTATGTAGGTAATTTGCTAAACATGAGACCATTTCTGCACATTTTGCCAGAGGGGCCATGCAAAATGTGGGTGGACAAATGAAAAAAAAAAATGCAAAATGTAAGACAAATTTGCAAAGACATTTGTACATTTTTACTCTCTGCTTTACACCCTCTGCGCCCTCGCTGTTTCCTTCTGTCTCCCTCCTTTCTTGTCCATCTTCTCCCCATGTCTCCCACCACCTCCACTTTCTCTCCCCCTCCCTCTCCCTCTTTTCCCCCCTTGTTCCCAGGGCTTCTCTGCTCTCCTTTCTTTCTCACCCCTCCCACCGTATAATATATAGTATATATAGCATGTTCCCCTCTTCCCTCCATCGCTCTTCTGTACAACCCCTCCCACCGTATAATATATAGTATATATAGCATGTTCCCCTCTTCCCTCCATCACTCTTCTGTACAGCCCCTCCCACCGATTGTCTGCCGTTCCTAATATAACCCCCTAGAGATCTGAATTAAGCGCGCAGATTGCCAGTTGGACACCCCTGGATTCACACCAATAAAAATAGTAGCAGCTCCCAAAACATTAACCCCTCTATCTGAGAGAGACTGAAACATGTTGCACTGCGGAGCATCTGGGAAGCACCATGACCACTGATCCAAGTTGCAGGGTTTCAGTCCCCGGGGATAGCTCTGTCTGGATTTAGAGGTACTGCAGAACCCAGATGGACAGAGCCAGGCCCCGTCTCCTGTGACAGATGGGGAGACGCGCTGCAGGCAATCCCCGTTTGTTTCCTAACACAAAAGGGGGAGCACTTCATCATCCTGACGGCTGCACCTGTAACCCCTATTCTGGCTGTGCCATTCTTTGTGTGGGTGGGGAGAGGGGGGCCTTTATCATACAGAGGGCAGACAGGTGCAAAACCAGTGACTCTCGTTTCTGGGCAGACACAGGGCGTGAGTCGGCTATTATAATAATAATAATAATACTACCTGCCCTACACAGTCCCACGTGCATTGCTAATAACATCCCAGGCCTGGAAATGACCTGGGGTCACATGAAAAGTAACTACAGTGGTATAAGCAGCTTAAAGGGATATACTGTATATATTATACACTATACAGTCTGACAGAGCACACAGCGCTGTATGTATGAATGTTGCAGGCACAATAAGTCCCTGCCCCGTAGAGCTTGCAATCTAATGTTAGTGCTGGAGACACAGGGAGATAAAGTGACTTGCCCAAGATCACAAGGAGCGTTGGGATTTGAAAGCGTTTCAAAGGCAGTGACCCCTGAGCCACTCCTTTAATATATACATACATACATACAAACACATAAATACATAGAATATATATAATATATATATCCAGCAGATGATGATGATGTATATATAAATATATATATATAAAAATATATATAAATATATATATATAGATGATGGTGATGGTGATGTGTATATATATATATTTGTATATATATACAACAACACACACACACACACACACACACACACACACACACACACCTATATTTTAACATGTCCCATGTCTAGGAAACTGCACTTACATGCCCCCTGTCACATGATCACCCAGACCTGAGCCCCACATTTTTTCCTCTCAGGGTTTGTACTTCGTTCACCTTAAAGCCGCACGCCTCCGACTAACATGTACACATGCCACGGCATGTTTAGAACCCGGGGGTATTCCGGAGCTGAACCCTGCTATTATCAGCTCAGGTAACCGCAGGCACAGCAGATAAAAAAACATGTTTTATGTGCCGGTGTTTCCTATGTACAATTCAATATGGGAGACGGGATCTTCCAATAGGCTTTCTATTGGCCTGCCAGATTTGGGTGCCATATAGTTTCTCCAGGAGGTAGCACCAATAAGTACACTGTAGCTCGGGATCCCCGGAACTCAAAATAGCAGGGCTCTGCTCCGGGCAACCCGCTTGTCCTAATGATGGGGTCGCATTTCGGTGATTGATGCCTTTTTCTCCCCGCCTAAATCTGACACACTTGAACCTTTAACCACTCTACCTTTTTTAAAGCCTATTTTTACATTTAGTTTGTAAAACACTCTGAGATAAGACTTCGGAGAAGGTTGGCTGGCTGCTCCCTGGTGTCTGACGTCATCGTTAAGTTGTTAACCATAGGCTGTTGTTTTTGGGCCGGCTGCGTGGAATTGACCCTTTATTGCACTGCCATTGGACCCTTTGTAATGGGATGGGAGTGTGGACTTACTGCTCTGCGATAATGTATTCCTCCTCCACCGCGCTGCACTGCACTCCCGCTACCAGCACGTTGTGAGCGATCTCGGAGAAGTCCAGCCCCAGGTTCACTCCGCGGATGGTGACCCGGGTACCTCCAGCGGGGGGTCCAGATACGGTGAGAATCTAGGAGAGAGGAAGGAGAGTCAGGTACTCCAGACGTGGGCGAGTACACTCAACATCACATCATTAGGTTTGGAGTGAGTCTCATTCGCAGGAAGGATGTCACGTCCGGAGTGACTCTTAATTACTAGAAGAGAGCAGCTTTCATGAAGTATGGGTTTCCCTCATTGGAGGGAAGTCTCACTCATTTAGAATGAGTGTCCTTCACTGGAAGGCATTCTTGCTCACTGGAAGGATGTCTCACTCACCTGGAGTGAAGGCCATGTAGTCTCACTCTTGGAGTGAGTCTCTCTCTCATTTTATGGGTATCACAATTATTAGAATGTTGTGTCAACTAGTAGAAGGCAGTCTTAAAGCTGCAGACCAAGCAATATCCTACATGTTTTTTTTTTAATAAATCAGTTCTGTACTATGAGAAAATACTTGTAGCCTTTTTTTAAAAACAACTCTGAATGACATTTTTAATGTATTATAATGTAACAAGCATTTTTTGTTTCTATCGCAACCATTTACAAAGTCACATCCCCTTCCTCTTCTGAAACAGGCTCTGGCACACCTCTTTTGGAGACCTGTCTTCTCTCTAGCAGTGCACCAATTGTATCTAGTGACTGTCTGGTCACGTGATCTTCCCCACAGAACTTTGCATCTTTGGTCCTCTTCTGCTGTACTGACAGCCATTTAGTGAACCCCCGAGCCCAATCTTTGCCGATCGATCATAGGAGGATGGAACTAACTAATTATTAGTTATCATTGTGTGGATTATATTGATGCACAGAATGAAGGAGGCGGGGGAGGGGGGGTGGGGAAGGCAGCTTGGCTGCTGCTTTAAAGGAGCAATCCAAGATGGCGATTTTGTTTTCAATTTTGTTTATATAGCATTGAAGCAGGGGGTCTCCTGAGCTGAAGTCCATTAATTTCTGCTCCAGGGACCCCCTGCTTCCGCAAACACTTACCTCTGAAGAAGGTGCCGGTAGCAGCTCCGGCTGAGCAAGCCAGTCTTTAAAGTTTAAAGCTACCGTGTCACATGGGCCAATAGGAAGCCACAGTGATGACGAAGACTGACCCATCTGTGCTGAAGCAGGGATATCCTGAAAACCTGACCTGTTGGTGGCCCTTGAGGATTGGAGTTGCCCACCCTTGGCTTAGAGGCTTAAAGCAGCGTCACCAAAATACCAACAGAGGAATAATTACTGTGAGGAAGGGTTGTGAGTTATTTATTGTGGGATAGAGTAAATTTAAAAAAACGGCAGACCTGGCAATTCTTTAAGAGGATTATATACTACACAGCGGAAATGCCCGAGTTACTATACACTACTATAACATGGCACTGCATGCACCTCTGGCATGGGGCTGATGTTTGTAGGAGCAGCACAGACCGGGGTTTCTCTGTGACCTACATTCCTTTGGACGCTAATTGAGCAGTTTGGAAGTAACTGTGTCACCGCTCAGCCCCCGGCTGGGACAGAATGAGTTCCATTAATTACAGCTGGAGAGACCCAGGACGGGAAAAAACATACACCAACACAGTATGCACACAACCGCACGCACAGATACACAACTACCGTATATATACTTCTATACACACACACACACTCACACAAAACCGCACGCACAGATACACAACTACCGTATATATACTTATATATACACACACAACCGCACGCAGATACACAACTGCCGTATATATATATATATATATATATATATATATACTTATATACACACACACAACCGCACGTAGATACACAACTACCGTATATATACTTCTATACACACACACACACTTACACAAAACCGCACGCACAGATACACAACTACCGTATATATACTTATATATACACACACAACCTCACGCAGATACACAACTGCCGTATATATATATATATATATACTTATATATACACACACAACCGCACGCCGAATACACAACTGACGTATATATATATATATATATACTTAGATATATACACACACACCGCACGCAGATACACACTGCCGTATATATACTATATATATATATATATATATTAATATATATATATACTTATATCACACACCACCGCACGTAGATACACAACTACTGATATATACTTATATACACACACACACACACACACACACACACACACAACCAGACCCGCGATACACACATACTGTTTTTACTGATATACACACACACAGCTGCACAGAAATACACCACACACACATATATATATATATATATATATATATTATACTATATATATATAGTATATATACTATATATATGTATATACACACACAGAAGCGCACACACAGATACACACATACAGTATATACTTATATACACACACACACATACACTGATACATAAATAACCACATATAATATACAAGTGCACACATATATTCTAATACACAGACACAACCGCACGCTCAAATATGTAAATACTGTATATAATTTATACACATAACCGCAGATACATAAATAAACCCATATCACATACATACATACACATAGACCCACACACAGGTACATATTTAGACCCTCATATGCAATTCATATACAATATTCATGTATGTATGTATGTATGTATGTATGTATGTATGTATGTATGTATGTATGTATGTATGTATATCTATATATATAAAATCAAAAACAAATAGTCGATACCGTTCTGTGGCTAACAAAATAATTTTATTTGTGCGAGCACTCGAGATACAGTGATCTCTTCTTCGGGCGATGTTACAATTGATTAAGCCAAGAAACTTACTTTCAAACAGGACAGCTGGGAAGTTTATCTCTGCGGGTGAAGCCTAACCCTCCCCTCTGCGCAGTATGCCATTTATGACTTAAGGTGTTAAAGCTGCAGTTCAGTCAATATCCTGCATGTGTGTTATTTTTAATAAATCAGTTCTGTAGTAAGAAAAAATACTTTTAGCATTTTCTGTTTTTAAAAAAACAACTTTGAAAGACCAATTTTCTTGTATTCTATTTTAACAGCCATTTGCTAAGGCACTGCCCCTTCATGTCCTGTCAACCAGCCCTGGCAACAACCCCTTTGTCACCCTGCCCTCCCTCTAGCACATGTCAGTGCAGGAGTGCTCATGAATATTCATGAGCTTCCACTGAGAGACAGAACAGAAGAAAACAGATCCCTTCACTAATTATGTCACCAAATTCCGCCTATCAATACATGAGAACGAATTGACCTGCAGCTATACAGTTCTTTAGGTAATTAGAGATTGCACACATAAAACTATTGAAGTAAAAAAATAAATTAAAAAAAAAAAAAAAAGACTGAACTGCAGCTTTAAATGGTCTTTGAATGTTTGTGATGTTACAGTGTGTGTATATGTGTGTATATATATACTCACCACATGCACAAATACATCTATAACCCTAATGTAAACCTGCACATTCAGACACACAAATATAGACACGCACAAAACATGAGAACATGAACATGTAGACATGCAATCATACACTAAAACACACACATGTATAAACACACACACATAAACTCATGTGAACATGTATGTTCATATATTCAAATGTGAGAATGTTCACTATAATGACACAGATAAGACACCCATCAATGGGTATTATGTTTTTACAGGTCACTCTCTTTTTCTTCTTCTTCTTATGAAAAATGTAAATGTTTTCTTCCCTAAGCTCCCACATCTCACTCATCTGAAAGTAAAAGGCATGTGTGCCCTACATGCCAAAATAAACACACGCCAAACCACAAGCAGCCGCAGGCACCAACTTAGACAGAATCACAAGTGTGTGATCACACAGACCCCAGGGATGAATCACCACCCCCAAACTCAGCCACAGCCAAATACAGGCATTTTAAAACCTGTATTAACATATGCTTTAAGCCAGGGATGGCCAACTCCAGTGCTCAAGGGCCACCAACAGGTCAGGTTTTCAGGATATCCCTGCTTCAGCACAGGTGGCTCAATCAGTGGCTCAGAAAACCTGACCTGTTGGTGGCCCTTGAGCACTGGAGTTGGCCACCCCTGGTATATGCAGTGCATATCTGTATTGTAAAGAGAGTGGGGTCAGAGAGCCCGGGAACATCCGCTGGGAAGGGGTTAACCATGGTTCTGCAAACAGCAGGAATGAACAACAGGACCGAAAACCCCGACTGCTGCAGCTCCTCTGCGAGAGCCGGTCCCACTAGCAGTGAGCACATGCACAGCCTAATTGTTACAAGAAAAGGGGACTCAATTATTCATTCTGACAGAACAGCCTTCAGCTGCTTCTTGCAGGGCATGCCATGGTAATAGGAACGAGCAAAAAGAAGTGTGTGTGTGTGTATATATATATATTAAATGTTAAAGAGTATGCTGTTCCTGCATTACACACAGAGGGAACAGGTACAGGAGAATTCAATGCCGCCGCTACTACATAAGTGCAGGGTGACAATTTGTGGCGTGTTTACCAGGTGTACAGCAATAAGGCCCTCGGTGAGTTGTACTGCAGTGCATGCAAAGCAGACAGAGGTAGCCGACAATGGGAAAAGGCTCAGTAACGTTGAGAAGGAGCAGAGGGGACAGTGGCACACAGTGACAGAGATATAGGGTAGAGATGTAGCATTAAGGCTGCGGCCATAGTGCGTGCGATGGCGCACGCGGTGAGAGCAAAATGCAGTACCTCTATCAGGTCGGCCATAGTGCGGGCCCGAGGAAGTGCAACGGCGCGTCACTATTTTGAAGAGACAAAATAACTTGTTTTTTTTCGTATGACGGTCGCGTCACGTGACTGGTTCAGCCAATGAGGGTGAACCAGCCTGGCGACGTCACGGCCACGCCTCCCCGTCGCGAGCGAATCTGAGTCCACAAATCGGTCAGCCAATAGGCACACCCGACTCCATGCGCTCCGTCATGCGCTCCGTCATGCGCACGCGCCTGCACAATATCCAAGGCATAAGTGTCAGTGACAAGCCAATAAGGGTAAATGTAAGCTTACTGGGCAGAGGGTGAGAATATGCATCTGGTGAGCCAGTGGCTCAATCATTAAGTGTTTCCCAGGTTACCGCAACCCGGCCTTAAGAAGGCGAATTTGAAACTGCAATAGGGTGGTTGACTCAAAATGGGTCGTTCAGCTCCGACAGGCCCTGCAGTTGTCTGAGTATCCCGTAGACTGAACCATTCATGCAGGCCACCCCCTCCTTCTCCCCCCCACCCCGATGAGTCAATGGGCACATCTGCTCCCTGGCGCAGAAGCCTGCCTATCTATGGGCGACATTACCATAGCTAGCGTAAGGCTGACCTTTGCCATTGGCTGTGACACAGAAAGCCCCAACGGGGATTCTGCAATGATTACCGCGGCTCACAGGCACACGGGGACAGCGGGACACAAGAGCCTGATCCAGACAAAAGACTTCTATTCAGCCAATGGTTCTGCTTCATTGGCTTTGTACAAGTTTAACATGCTCTCTCCAACCAACCCCATGAAGTTAAAGTGGGCAGCCTCTCCTAGGACCAAAATGAGCCAACAGTGGTGGTGTGTTTAATGGGTTGAATATACAGTGGGCCAATTGACACTATTTTGAAATAAATCACAGACAAAAAAAAAAATATTCTATATATATATATATATATATTTTTTTTTTTTTTTCCTTTTAATGTCTGATAATAATTAAAACCTTTGGAGGGTTTTTACAATCTTTACCCAGGCTCCTTGGTGATAAGATGGTTTGTAAATCTCAGTTGTTCATCCAGACTTCTTCCACTTTGCTGTGTGGTTAAACTAAACCTGCTGCCATCATCAGGCGGGAAATGTGAAGGGAAAGAGCAGGTAGGATTAGAATGAAATGGATCACAAGAAAAACAGAAACGTCGCCAGAAAGAAGGAAGAAAATAGGTGCAAATGTTACTTTAAGGAGGATTGAATCTGACAGTATGTCAGGAGTAGAGGAATAAGGGGGCCTGCCTTATCACACACAAATCTTAAATATTGGCAGCTCCCCCATGGTTGGCAGAACCCTGGGAAAAAACAACATGGCTCCTGGTGTCTTTACTCCGTCCGGCTATTGTTCGAAAATCAGATGCAGATCAGCGGTCTGAGGATATTCATTTCTTTTAAAGAGTCAGCGATGTTAAGAAAAATGTTGAAAACAAAATGAAAAGACCAGGTTTATAAGGGATTCCTTAGGGGAATCACAACAGTGGCCATATTTAAAAAGCTCCACACAGAAAAAACAAGCTTTGTTTTCATTATATGACTGTACAGTAGGTCTCCGGTGATCTCTTCAATTACAGTATGTAATACATGAATAGCCAAGATTGAATCTCTTATTTTTGTGCCTGCTAAATGGCTCCTCTCGCTACGAAGCATGGGCAAAGATTTTAACCCCAACTGTACACATTTTAGTGAATATTAGAAAAGTCTCATTTTCAACTCCCCCTTAATAGTTTTTCCCCTTCTACAGGATTTAAATCATTTACTCGGTTTGGTTTCTTACCGACTGGGGCAAGAGAGGACCCCGAACCCCCAGGGTCATTTAAACAAGCCGAGCTATTGATTGACATTTCCGGAGAGTGTCTGGCCGCTCTCCCCGTGACCCGAGAGTCCCCTGCCCTCCTTGGCAAGGAAAGTAAAAATGTTCTTCCTGAGAATATCGATTCAACGCGTGCGCTTCACTCACACTTTTATTTAATTAACGGCCGCGAGCCTGTGGATATTCTGCGTGCAAGACGCAGAAAGTTAAACAGGTAACAGAGAGAGAAAAAAAAAAAGAGAGAGAATCCAAGGAAAGCAAAGAGAGAGAAACACAGAAAGGAGAGAACAAGAAAAACGTGACAGATAGAAATAAGGGGAAAAAGAGAGAAAGAAAGAGAAAGACAATAAGAAAATATACATATATAAATAAAGAGAGAGTTAGAGTAGGGACGAAAAGAAGAAATAAGAGTTTGATATGTATGTACAGTTGGGCCCTGCATTTCGGCGCCCTGCTTTTTGGCGTTCCGCTCATACGGCGGCACCCAAAAGGGGGACGCCATGTCTGCGCATGCAGAGACCGGGGGCTGCCGGGGTTGTGCATGCGCAGAATGGGGGCTGCCGGGGTCGCTCATGAGCAGAACGGGGGGGGCAAGGTTACGCATGCGCAGAACGGAGGTTGCGCATGAGCAGAAGGGGGGATTGCAGGTCTTCACATGGGCAGACCTGCAGGAGACACCGAAAAACGGCGGTTCCGCTTTCTGGCGATTTTCGCTTTGCGGCGGGGCCATAGAACGGAACCCGCCGTATTAGGGGGGCCCGTCTGTATGTATGTCTTTATGTATATAGCGCCATTAATAGCACTTCACAGCAGTAATACACGTGACATAATCATATAAATAACAAATAATACAAATAACACATAATTTGAAGAAGTGCTTCAGACATAACAATAATTAAAAAAAAGGAGTCCCTGCTCCGAAGAGCTTACAATCTGATTGATATATATATATATGAAAGACTTCCGTCAAAGAGAAAGTTCTTTAATGTAAAGATCAGCGTTTCAGTCCTCTTGAGGACAGAGGACCGAAACGATTATCTTTACTCTACATTAAAGCCCTTTATTTTTCGGGGAAAACCTGTGTGTGCCTAGATTTGTTGTTGGATTATACGAGTCGGTTCTACTTGGATCATCCAGCCAATGTACAAACATATATATATATATATAGATATATTAGATATTATATATATAATATCTATAATATATAGAAGTATATATATATAATATTATAGTATATCGATTATTATATTATTATAGTGAATACAGAGAGATAATGAGAGACTGGCTTCCATTGATTGATACTCTCCTAATGAGAGAGACCCACAAGTACTGTAGGTACACTTTGGACACCTAGTTCCTCCTAGCAGCCTATCTTGCTGTTGCCATAAAGTGAAAGCACTCCACCACATAACGCCTCCTCCATCGCTTCCTACATCAGCCCCCTCACCTCTGTTATTCGTGGGTTAGTGCACTTGACGTTCCTGCTGGACCAGTCCAGCCACTGGTTCTGGGGAGAGATGCAGTGATGGTGCAAGGTGCAGCGTCCTTCTCCACTACACCAGCCGCACTCAAACTTCTGATCGGCCTTCAGGCAGAGTCCGCAGCTCTCTCTCTGCGCTGCACACTTGTACAGGTGAACTGCAGGGAGATCCAAGAGGGGCGTGAGTGAGATGGGGCCAGGTTTTAACCCCTCTGACATTGAAAAGGGTTCTGCACACGTGCAATAAATGTACAAACTAACCCCAATTTGCATTTTCTTGTGGATTCAAGAAAAATCGAGTTTTCGTTACCTTTCTAATTCTAGGGAATTGGAAATGTGTTTCTTCTACTGCAATGGCTCCTCTAACTAGGAAGCATGTGCATACAATTTACACATTTTTCGGAATATGGAGAAAAATCCCATTTTGAACTCATGCATAATTGTTTTCCCCTTTCTATGGAACTGAACCTGCCTTTTGTTTAACTGAAATGGAGAGAAAGAAGGAAAGAGAAAGACAATAAGAAAAATATACCTATATAAAGAGAGAGTTAAAGAGTATGAACGAAAAAAAGAAATGAGAGTGTATGTGAAGCATGTGCATACAATTTACACGTTTTCGTGAACCTGCCTTTGTTTAACTGATATGGCTCCTCTGGGTATGGTAGAGTTATTAGTCATGTGTTTTAACTACACTAGCCAACCTGAATTTATGCTTTTTTTTTAGTGAACATTAAAACATTGTTTAATTCAGCCAGTTTTCCCCCTTTTCTTGGGAATTGAACCGGCCATGTTAAAAATAAAACGAATGGTTAAAATGTTTATGATTAGCCCCCCCCCCCCCTCCCCCTTTGTAGAGATTGAACCTGTGTCACTTGCAAACGACAAAAATGCGCCTTTGTTTAATTTGTAACATAAGAGTGATTTCAGGACTGGGGACAGCACAGGGATGCAAAACAATGCACACAGTGGTGTGTCCTCTCTTTACCTTTGATATCGTGAGGGTTGTCAATGATAAAATTGCCATTCCAAACCACAGAGAAATCCACGGGCAGATCGCTGATATCCATCCCCTCGTAGAGATACTGAGAACAAAGCAGAGAGTCAGAGCTGGCTGCAGAAAAGGAGCATGTGCTCAGGACAGGAAGGGGTTACATCTGTTCTGATCGTGGCCCATATTTACTAGGCATTCTTCTGCCAGAAGACATCTTCCGGGTGCTAAAATACTCAAGCCCATTCCCTTCACTTGGGGGATATGGAACGATATGAGGAGATATAGTAGGGTTGCCAGACATCCCATATAGATATATGTAGAAGTAGAAATCTACATATTTAATTACAGTCATTTAAGTTCACGCATTTCACGTCAAGGCACTAAAATAGGGAAAATGATGCGTCCCGACAATAAATGTATATATAGAGGATGAGTATAATATATATATAAGTTATAGATATATAGATAGAGAGATATAGAGATATATAGGATCACACACACATAGTTATATTGCGGGACGCATCATTTTCCCTATTTTAGTGCCTTGACGTGAAATGCGTGAACTTAAATGACCGTAATATTAAATCAGGCATAAAAACGTAATAGATTTCTACTTGAGTGTCATAGTTACCTGTTCCAATAGATGTCGCCTTACTAAATTATTAAATTAATACATTTAGGACACTGCCCGGTCATCTCATAATACCATGACCCCCTCCCCGATAGGCGTTACTTTTTCATCAGTGCGCGTCTTTCCGCGCCCGGCCAAGAGCAGAGAGGATAAAACCCAAATAATATAGCGGTCCAGCGTGAGATACCCAAGCGTTAGCAAATCATTCATCACTCATTATGACGTTGCACTTTCATACTGGATTTCGGTGCCCGGTATTATAATAACTTAAATGTGACAACCCTTGGTTATATGTAGCAATACGAAGCGCTTAGGGAGCTGCTATGTGGATCAATAGGAGGAATTGTATGGAGCGGTTCTATGGAGCAATAGGAGGAGTTATTTGGAGCAGTAGAAGGAGTTATATGGAGCAATAGGAGGAGTTAGAGTGGTTATATGCAGTAATAAAAGGATTTATAGGGAGAGGTTATATGGAGTAATACAAGGAGTTATAGGGAGCGGATATATGGAGCAATAGGAGGAGTTAGAGTGGTTATATGGAGCGGATATATGGAGCAATAGGAGGAGTTATAGGGAGCTATTATATGGAGCAATAAGCGTTATAAGGGGGTCATTACTTTACATAATTTAATAGGATATATCAATTTCGGCATCTTCTGCTCCCGTTTTTCTCTTTGTTTCCTAATATCTGATGCTTGAGCCTATAAAGAAACATGAAATCTAGCAAAGCCCTGCCCTCCCCACCCAGCACTGACAGGGTTACAAGTGAATCTACTGTACCTACACACAGAGAGAGCTCCCTGTAGCTGTTTACTCAATGCAACATGTTTATTTTCTCCCTCTGCTGTGTGTTTCTGCTTCTCTCTCCCGCAGACCCTCTACTTTACTGCCAAAGGCAACTGTATTAAGAATTCTATCGAGCTGGCGTGCGCTGGGACTCACAGAGGCAGATAAGACTTCCCCGTTCTGCTTTATCACCCAGCTGTAAATTAGCTTTTTGCTTCAACCTCTTTGTCAGATTGCTGTCTTATTCCTCCAAATGACCCCCCGCAGGCTGCGACAGGAAATGGCCAGATAAAGTGCTCCTTCCTTTCAAAACAGCATGCTGGATTACAATGGCTCAGGTATAGGAGCACAACAGCATTATTTAGGTTCTGCATTGAGAGTGGGGCAGCAAAACGCTCCTTTCCCAAAGCAATGGCGTTTACAAAATATAACGATTTTGTTACAGGCCACTCACAATCTTAGAACTGTTTAAGTCATAGGAGCAATCAAAGCCATTTTTTAAAATGTTCTTATTTTTTTAAGCGTAGATTTGAAGCAGGGGGTGTCCGGAGCTGAACCCCATTAATCTCAACTCCGGGGACCCCCTGCTTCCCGAAATACAGACCTCCAAAGGGAGTGCCGGTATCTCAGCAAAGTTTAAAGCGCCGACGTGACACGGGCAAATAGGAAGCCAAAGCTGATGATGTCACGGCTTCACATTGGGCGCGGGAGTTGTGAAACTCCGGCATTACGTTAACCCTGCTTGCCGAGTGGGAGCTGAAATGAATGGGGTTCAGCTCCAGAGACCCCCTACTTCAATCCTATGTTAAAAATAAAAACTATTTGCCCCCCAAAAATCGCATGCTTGGATTGCCTCATTTGTTTTGTTTTTTTAAATTGTAAGTAATTATGGGACCACAGTGGAAAAAAAGGCAAGAGAATGTTAGAAATTAGGAATGAACCAATCAGAATGGTTTACTGGTGTAAAACGCGTGGAGCTTGCAGAAAGGGAGCGTTCTAATTGGCTCTGGCCATTATCCTGCATACACTGAACCAACCCGTCCCCCCGCGGTGTAGCTCCTTAGAATGTTCCATCTCCCCCACCTGCCATGGTGGAGCGCGATGTACAATTTTAACTTCAAACACACAGATCTTCGTTTTTTAGACTGATTTTTTTTTACTTATTAAGATTTAGAGGAACCTACATGTAAGGTGATAAAAAGGTTCCCGAAGCAGGGGATTCCTGGAAAGTCTAAAACCATAACTTCCTCTAAGTAAGACACCCTCCTATTACATAAGTGGTACGTCACACAACCCCACTGCTATATAAAAGGAACCCCCTCCACATAAATTACCGAGCTGTTCTGGCACTGGACGCTAGAGCTGTTAAAGCGCAGAGCGGGCATGCGGTGCAGCACGCCCTGGATATTCAGGACGCACTCGTAGCCACGCTGTCCGGACTGTGGCTGGGGCAGGTTCCTGGCCTTGAGGGTGATCGGCTTCACCTCCCCGACTGGGATTAAGATCTCCTCGGTGGGCACCAGCTGTGGGCAATCCTGGGACAGGGAAAAACATGAGTGAAAAGAGTGTAACTTGTAATGCAGACCAACGGATGTGAGGTTTGGAAAGCTCTGTACATGCGAAGAAGAGACCTGTGAGGTTTGGAAAGCTCTGTAACAAAAGAAAGCTCTGTACATATGAAGAAGAGACCTGTGAATTTGGAAAGCTCTGTACACATGAAGAAGAGACCTGTGAGGTTTGTAAAGTTCTGCACATATGAAGAAGAGACCTGTGAATTTGGAAAGCTCGGTACACATGAAAAAGAGACCTGTGAGGTTTGTAAAGTTCTGTACATATGAAGAAGAGACCTGTGAATTTGGAAAGCTCTGTACACATGAAAAAGAGACCTGTGAGGTTTGGAAAGCTCTGTACATATTAAGAAGAGACCTGTGAGTATAATGCTTTGTACACATTAAGAAGAGACCTATTAGATTTGGAAAGCTCTGTACACGCCTCCCTGCCATCTCCTCCCATGCAAGTGGTGTTAACCTTCTGATTTAATCCTGACTAACCTTAAAACTTGCCCCACAAATCAACCACCCCAATAGCCTGCACTTGTGGCTATTGTCCCACACCCACAGTCACTTCTACCACCCATTGTGACCAAGCACTGGCATCTACTGCACTTATTCCTTCACCTGCTGTCTCTGTACGTCTCCCATCATACCTCTTAGAATGTAAGCTCTTTGGGGCAGGGATTTCCTTTCCTATTGTCTGATTTGCTGCACTTATTGTATTACATTATCCCTTGTACTGTATTCTTTGTAAAGCGCTGAGTACACTTTTGGCGCTATATAAATAAAGACATGCAATACGAAGAAGTGACTTGTGACGTTTAGGAAGCTCTGTACACGTGAAGAGATGTGATATTAGGAAAGCTCTGTGCCCACTATGAAATCTATGACTAACTTAAGATACTTTTGATATTTATTAAGTCTTTGCATATTTTGTGAATGTTTCATTAACCACCAATAATGTTTGCTATGCAGGGCTGCACTTTTAAAGTACAAACTGAGCTCTACAAGGATGCATCGGCCCGGCTTCCACTCCACAGTGGTGCTGCCAGCTGCTCCCAGAGGAAGCTGCGGATACATACACCGCGTGTTTAATCAAATATAATTACTTACTCTGCTTGATCGCTCCTTGCGTCCAGCATAACCCCAGGAAAATGGATCAATTCACAAGAGCTTTTGCTGCTTCCCCCAGTGGTAAAATAACATTATCATCTTAGGGATAATAAACACACAACCTGCATGTACGTGTAGGTTTTCAAACCATCCTCATAACGATCTCAAGACCGTGTGCAGCTATCGAGCAGAATTTAATTCTGCAAGCCAAATGGCACTGCTGGAGTTCGTTTACCCGTCAAATATTACCCCTTTAGACTCCCGGGGATTAAATGCTGACCGGTCAACAGTTTAAGATAGAAAGGATTTTAACTGGGCGCTCGTGGAAGAGATTGCAGTCAACAGCTTGTAACTTTCCATCCCTGTAATAATTATTCAGCACTAAAGGTGTCCTGCAATGCGCTGCGGTTGAGATTACGTGGGTACCTCGGGCGCAGGACAGATTGGGCTTCCAGTTTGTGGTCATCGTACCTCTGAGACATTGACGCGTCCCTCCTGGAAGGAGCAGGTGGTCGGGTCGTGGGTGCAGAGGTTTCGGTATTTGCACCAGTGGCAGCGGAAGGCGCTGTTTACACAGGACAAGCAGCTTTCGGGGGACAAGAGCGAGAGAGAGGAGGTGTGTTAGAATCCAGGACACTTCTGTACAAGGTCCTTTGTGCGTTTACATATTAGTATTTATGTATATATACGTATACTAAAACACATACAGAAATATATATACATTTACACATATCTATATTATTCATCTACACACAAAACACACATATATATGTCTAATCATATTATAGAATGTCTAATCATATATATATATATATATATCTATATATAATTATATATAATAAGATATATATATAATAGTATATAGAGATAGAGATATAGATATATAGATGAGATATATAAAATATATATAATAATATACTATATATATATACACACACCACATATACAGTGTTCGAAAACCTATTACATTTGCTCGCCCCCGGGCGAGTGGAATTTAACCCCCGGGGGGATATACACAGTATATAGATGTAGATATATATCTAGATATATACAATATACTACTGATCTATAGAGAAAAGATTGGATGCATATTTATTTACACATCTAGCTATCTATGCACATACGTACAGATAGATATGATATATATAAAAATATGTGTGGATATTATATATATATCATTCTATCTGTCCTCACATCTACACCCAACACATAATACACATGGTAAGTATATATATTAGTGTGTGGATGGATGGATAGATGTATTAAGCACTGCTATTTTGCTAAAACTACATCAAAACACAGAGCCCACCCAATCGCGTAGGAGGTCAAGGTCAAAGGACCTCCCGCCATCTGAACATTCTGTGACAAGCAGGTGAAAACGTTCAACTGAAAATGTTTAATACATGGGATTGCGGTGTGAGCCGCAGTGTGGCCGGCACAGCCTGCTTTCTCTCTCCGGTCTCTATTATTTTCATAAAAGCCACAGAGGCTCGGAGGAAAAAGCCAGGACATCTCGTGGAACCAGCCAGCCTGTATAAACAGCAGCTTCCTGTTATACACGGACATTGCTGAGCATAAACAATATAGGCCCCTGAAGCCAATATATGACTTGTGCTGCATAAACACTGCATCACGTTGACATACATTAAATAGAACCAGTCTTTGCTATTAGCCTCTCCAGTTACCACTTGTGGCACATTCCATCCGTCTGTCTCTTGCACGACCTCAATATTTATACGAGCGCATATTAAAACCTGAGTATATAACACCGTGTATCTGTCTTCTCTCCGGTCTGCCCTCCAACCTACAAAGTCATTATAATCACTCTCTGTTTTGAAAAACCTTCAGCTTGACGTTTGCCAACTTGCGGAGGTTCACACCGAAGGGAGATTTCATCCCTCGGGGCAAACTCACACGGGTTGTGGGAGTGAATGAGGGAGGAGAGGGGGGGAGTGCAGAGGTGCGGGACATTGAAAATCCCAAATAGCTCTTTGGAAACATCAGGGGCATTTTCCAGACATTTAACAACCATATTAACTAGTCATGTATTTGGGGCTGTGCTGCTGAAGGGGTATATATACCACATCACTGCATGTCACTGTCCACCTTTGTCCCATGATTTTTACTGCATAAGTGCCCACATTTCTGGCTCACTCGCCTTTGTCCCCATCATCTTTTTTTATGCCTAAGTCCCTGCTTCCGTGTCTCTGTCCTCTCTGCTCCTTGTCTTTATGACCATCATTTTCTGTGTCCCAGCTCCATGTCTGTCCCTTTCCTGTGTCCTGCTCCATGTCTCTGTCCTTCTGTACCCTTCTCTCATGTCTTGTCCCTTTCTGGTCCCAGCTCCACGTCTCGGTCCCTTTCCTGTCCCACTCCGTCGTCTGTCCCTGTCCTGTGTCCCAGCTCCCGTGTCTGATCCTTTCCTGTGTCCCAGCTCCCGTGTCTGTCCCTTTCCTGTGTCCCAGCTTCCGGTCGATCCTCCTGGTCCCAGCTCCCGTGTCCTTGTCCTTTCTGTGTGCCAGCTCCGGTCTGTCCCTTTCCTGTGTCCCAGCTCCCGTGTCTGATCCTTTCCTTGTGTCCCAGCCTCCGTGTGTTGGATCCTTTCCTGTGTCCAGCTCCAACGTCTTGTCCCTTTCCTGTGTCCCAGCTCCCGTTCTGATCCTTTCCTGTGTCCCAGCTCCACGTCTATGTCCTTTCCTGTGTCCCAGCTCCCGTGTCTGTCCCTTTCCTGTGTCCCAGCTCCCGTGTCTGATCCTTTCCTGTGTCCCAGCTCCCGTGTCTGTCCCTTTCCTGTGTCCCAGCTCTCATGTCTCTGTCCCTTTCCTGTGTCCCAGCTCCCGTGTCTGTCCCTTTCCTGTGTCCCAGCTCCCGTGTCTGTTCCTTTCTGTGTCCGAGCTCTCGTGTCTGATCCTTTCCTGTGTCCCAGCTCCTGTCTCTGTCCCTTTCCCGTGCCCTTGCTCCCCTGTCTCTGTCCCTTTCCTGTGTCCCAGCTCCCGTGTCTGTCCCTTTCCTGTGTCCAGCTCGGCCTCTGTTCCTTCTGTGTCCCAGCTCCCGTGTCTGATCCTTTCCTGTGTCCAGCTCCTGTGTCTGTTCCTTTCCTGTTGCCACCTGGATACAAGTGCATTGGTTATTCCCCAAACCTGGTGTGGCCGCGGGTCACGAGGAGAGGTTGGAAAACACTGCCCCAAGACAATAATGGAAGCCAGGAAAACCCTTATATTTTCACAGCTCCCACTGACATTAGGAGGCTCGGTGGACTTAAGCCCTTGGCGCGTGGGTGGATGCTGCAAGGTATAGGTTAAGGGTTAAACGCGGCGCGTTCTTACATGGTGACGCCTGCAGTTTTGTAAAATTTGAAGTCCGTGCTGACAAAAGTCTTCCCGGGTCTCTTTGGAAATCAGCTGAAGCTCCACCCCAAACCAGTCTGCAGAGAGAGAGGGAACGAGAGGGGCAATGATGATGAACCGGCGAGATGCATACCGGGCAGCTACATATATAACTACCACTATAATACACTGTACTAGGCTACTTACAGTACCACTTATACTACACATTACCACTATACTACACCATACTAGTGTAACATACAGTACCATACAGTACAGGAGTAATGGTACGTATAGATTAGTACAGTGTAGTATATGTACTGTTGGTAGATTAGTACAGTGTAGTATAATGTGTACTGTATGGTAGATTAGTACAGTGTAGTATAATGGTACTGTATGGTAGATTAGTACAGTGTAGTAATCACCTACGTACCACTATACTACACCATACTAGTGTACCATACAGTACTACTATACTACACCATACTAGTCTACCATACAGCACCACTATACTACACCATACTAGTCTATCATACAGTGCCACTAAAAACACATATTAGTATACTATGCGGCATTTGTATACTCTACAATACAATACTGTACTACTATACTACACAGTATAGTATACTACATGGTACTCATATACTATACTACATCAAACTAGTATACCAAACTGCATCACTATATATATATATATATATATATATATACACACCATACATTATTATTATTATTATTATTATTATTATTATAGTAAACGGTACTAGCAAATTATTCAGTGCAACTATGCCATGCAGTACCACTGTAAAACACTGTACTGTACTAGTATACTATACAGTACTATTATACTACTGTACATGGTACTAGTATACTATACAGTACCACTATAACATACAGTACTAGTGTACTCCACAGTATCAAAATACCACAAAGTACCACCACACTACACAGTACCAGTATACATGTATACATTACAGTACCACTATACCATACAGTACTACTATACTACCCTGTACCATTACTATCATATACAGTACTAGTACAGTATAAATACATGTACACAAACACGCATATATATATATCTAGGGACAGCCACAGACATTTTTAGCAAAGTGACAAAAACCCTCCACAGTAATACATACAATAATACTGTATTGCCAGGAGAGAGAGAGAGAGATTAGGAGAGGTAGCTATATATATATATACACACGTGCTTATCTATCCTTCAAAGGGTAAAATATCTCTTCTGTTTTTATTTTTACAGCTAATACAATCAATTACACAGGAATTGGCTAAACCCCCATGCAGAGTGTAACGGGCTTTGCCGGAAATGCCATTGAACAGAGATATTAACAGCTCTGTCTCTTTCTCCTGATGCCAGAAAGTAATCCCTTTTCTTCCCTGTCCCCCAAAAGGGATAATCCCTGTCTTTCTGTGAGGAACAGGCTCCCCGCTGGGTCTAAGCTTTTAGACACAAAGTAATCGTTTCCAAGTTGGCGGATTTTTGCCCTTGTGTGGTTTTGAAAAGTGTCAGAGACTTAGCTCACTCACCTCTTATTAGAACCTGATTATGGTCTAAATTACATGTATCAGGCTCCCCAAAATGCCATTGTTAAAGTGATAGCAAGTCATTAAACATATATACATATATTTTTTTTGGAGGGGATATATATACACAACTTCAGACACTGCTAAGTTGGACAACTCCTCCTCCCCCTCACCCTGACACTGATACATGGTATTTGCTTTTCATGCTTGTCTTTACAGTGCAGCCTTTAAAGCTGAGACATCCTAACCTCCTGTGCAGACAGGACGCTTGTTCTCGGCTCACCTTGGTCTGCGGGTATCGTGGGGACGTCCTTTGCCGCTGGTGAAACGCAGACGATACGGTTCCCGAACACTTGACCTTCTACCCGTGTGAGGTTACCGATGGAGCAGGTCACCCCGGCGGAGAGGTCGGGAACGTCGCTGACTTCCAGAGTGAGCTGGAAAAGGGGAGAAATCCGGAAACCTAAAATCCGCAGTCTCCCTGGGCAATGCATGGCTGCCCACTGGCAGCAAAAGGGTTAAAAACACAAGTGCAATTAACCCCAGTCTCGCTGGAATTGATGGCGGATTTATATCCAGTGGTAAAAGTGGCTGGGTAAAAAAAAAAGAAGAGGTGGTACTATGATTTTTACAAAAATGATCTTTAAATGTTTCCAAAACCCAGTAAAATAAGATTTTAACGAGCAGTTCCTCCTACACCTTGCTTTTTTTTTGTCCCCATTGTCTTTAGAGGGTGGGAAGCGGGAGTCCCCAGAGTCAAACGTCACTATTTCCAGGGACACTTACAGTTTTTGAGATACTAACCGGTGAGGTTACCGGGTTTAAATCTCCCCCGGGGGAAACAAAATGGCTGCCAAATCTCAACCCAATCGGAAGCTGCAACATCATCGGTTGTGTCTTCCTATTTGATGGCCATTTAAAGCACATATAAAAACCAGGAAATAATACCTGGAACTTCACCAGTAAGTGTCTCGGGGACAGGGGACTACTCGGAGATGGAAATAGCGCAGTTCAGCCCTGGAGGCCCCCAGGTTCCAATCTTGTAAACAAACGGAGGTTAAGTTAGGGTTGATTGCTCTTCATAGAAAATGTAAGGAGGCTTTATAAAATAAATCCTTAAAAAGAAAAGGGGAATAATTTTTTTGGTTGTACAGCGCTGACAGTGTACACAGTGCAGTACATAGAAGTGTTGGAGGCACAAGTCTCTGCCCAGATGATTTTACAATCTATGCTTTTGATGCCTGAGGCACAGGGAGATAAAGTGACTTGCCCAAGGTCACAAGGAGCTGACACTGGGAACTGAGCCAGACTCCCCTGAAACAGGTGCCTTTACTCCCCCTGAGCTGCTCCGTCATCCCTGGAATAGTTATGTTTGTAAATACAAATAAGAAAGTAGAAGTACTCTGTGCCACCTCATACCCTCACGCTTCGACCACTGGTTATCACAGCCTGTTGTACATTATGCCAGGGGTGCTCAACTGCAGTCCCTAAGGCCATCCAACAGGTCAGGTTTTCAGGATATCCCAGCTTCAGCACAGGTGGCTTAATCAGTCTGAGCTTCAGCACAGGTGGCTTAATCAGTCCTAAGCTTCAGCACAGGTGGCTCAATCAGTCCCTGCTTCAGCACAGGTGGCTCAATCAGAGGCCAAAGTGAAGATTGAGCCACCTGTGCTGAAGCTAGGATATCCTGAAAACCTGACCTGTTTGAAGGGGGTGGGGGGTGTCTTGAGGACTGGACTTGAGCCCCCCTGAATTATGCAACAGATTCACCCGGCACTAGAGACATGTACAATGTCCACAAAAGTTCATAAAACTGGTGAATATTGGACCAAATATTCACAACATTTGCCCACAGTCAGTTATTCATTAAACTCCAATAGTGCCAATCGGGGCACCGCCGCACTGAAACTCTCGTTGACTTCCATAGGTGTTTCCGTGTAATAGTAACCTAACCGGCAATATTGCAGCTGTAAACCCCTCCAACCCCCTTCCCTCAAAAACGGTCAGTCCCCCTCTACCACCATCCTCTCTAACCAACACATTGGCACATCTCCGCCCTGCAGTGTCTGTGGGGTGACCTCTTACCGGCAGGCTGTGCTCGGACACCGGGAGGCTGCTGGGCTGCACGGTGACCCTCACGCAATGCTCGATGTTTGCCGCGAATCGGAACGGCTCCATCGCTCGTTCACACGTATCCCGTCTCGAGCACCTGAAAGAGGAGACCCGGCGTTAACCCTTTGGCAAATACGTGGTGGGTTCTGGCACCCCAGGGGTCCCACGTGACGTGGTAGCTACATCATAAAGTTCCCGTCCGGATTTCAAGGGGACATCCCGTTTCTGCGCGGAAAGCGTTTCTGCGAGGAAGTGGAATGGGGAGAACTCCTTTGCGTCCGTTTCCGTCATCAGTGACAAAGCGGTCACGTGACTGCGAGTGCCGGAGGGGCCACAGCATTCTGGTGCCTTCGCCCCTCCAGCACACAAAGCGTTAAAACCACATGTTTTTACTTGAAATTTATGCTCTGGCTCAGGGGTGCACAAGCTTTTAAGTTTACCCCCCCTGTCTACGCCCCCTCCTTACCTTCTCTAGAGCTCCACGCGTCATATGACGTCACGTGACGCGTTGCCATTTGACCCCTCGCGTCATTTGATGCCGCGTTGTCATGGCGACGTGCCAGGGAAGAGTCGGCTGAGAGCAGGTAAGTGAAGTTGCAGAGGCCTCGCGCCTCCCCCGGCATTTAATTTACATTCCTGGGAGAAAAGCGCGGGGGCTCTGCAACCTCGCAACCCCCCTTAGAAAATCCCCCCCCCCCCAGTTTGCGCACCCCTGCTCTAGATCAGGAGTGGCCTCAAGGGCGACCAACAGGTCAGGTTTACAGGATATCTCGGATTAAGCACAGGTGGCTCAATCTTTGGCTCTCTCTCTTGCTGTTTCCCGTCGTAACTTTCATTATTTTAACATTTTCGGTTATTTTTGTTTCCTTATCGCTTTTATATTTTTAGATTTATTTTAAGGATTTTCCTGATTATTTTATTAAACTATTTTAACAATTTCCTGGTAGCCTTAACACACACATATATCTATACTGTATATACTGTATGTGTCAAGCAGTGGAAGAGTTAACCCCTCTGTGGTCAGAGCAGGCATATACGCATGTATATGCATTGATGCCGTATACAAATAAATGCGTTACCTCTATACTCTTGTACCAATATAATTTACTTTACTATACTAGCATACTATAGAGTACCTCTATTCTATACTAGCATACTACACAATACTTGCATATTATACAGTACTAGCATACAGTACAGTACCTTTACTATACAATACTGGCATACCACAGTACCTCTACACACTATACAGTACCAGCATAATATACAGTACAGTACTAGCAAAGAGACAGTATCTCTACACCATACAGCAGCACTATGCAGAACAGTATATAGACCATTGAAATAACCGCAGCTGCGTATTCCCTGTATATAATGATAGTGTATTTGTAATGCTCTCCTGAAACCTGAAACTGTAATATCGTGGTATTTATTGTGAGTATAAATGCTAAGTGGAGGTTGTTACTCTGGCTCGATAAGAACATTTTTCGTTTTTATTCCTTTTTTTTTTTTTGGTTTATAGTTCGGAGACAAAAACTTGTCTGATCTCTGAGGAGCTTGATATATACAGTGAGGCAGCGGGGTCTGTATTATCCCTCCCGGGGAAGATAGGAGCGAGGATTCGGGGGTGTCTTCTGTGCCAGAGCACAGTGCATTGCAAAGTAACGTCATAACATGCAATGCTGGCCCTGCAGGGGTTAAGAAAGTAAGAGATACCCCTATAGAAATCCACAGGATCGCCCTATTAGTCAGGATCAATCTCTCAGATTATTATGGGATTCCTACTTAAAATGACCTAGGATACTTTCCCTTATACTTATGGGATTCCTCATTACAGGATTACGCTCTCTATTTTGTATGGGATTCCCCCAATAGGATCATCCGTGCATGAACCAGTAAGCTGTGTGTAGCTGGATGTCAGCATTACTCACATGTTATGTAGCACACACCAGCCACAGTGAGGATCGCCAGAGCTCAGACACTCTCCGCAGGTCGTATACTGCTCGCAAGACTCCACCGGAACTCTGGACACCTGGAACAGACACCAAGGACATGCTGCAATATATAGCAGTCTTAGATAACTCCCAAATTTCCCTCCCCCTGTCCGAGCTGGGAGTGTGCCCTGCAGTGCCACTTAGAACCAAAATGCACTAAAGGCAGTCACCAGTTTAACGTTCTAAATCTCAGGGGAAGAGATCAGACATGTGCCATCATACTCAGAAATGTGTCCATCAGTGTGTATGTGTTTTAATGTGTCCATCAGTGTGTATGTGTGTTAATGTTTATCAGGGTGTCTATGTCTATCAGTGTGTTGGGTTATGTATCACTGTGCTTGCATGTATGTGTGTGCCTGTGTGTATGTCAGTGTGCCTGTATGTGTATTAGTGTGTGTGTCTTTAAGTGTGTGTGTGTCGGTATATGCATCAGTGTCGGTATGTGTATCAGTGTGTCTGTATGTGTATCAGTATGTTAATGTGTATATCAGTGTGTCTGTTTGTATACATGCCAGTAGCGAAACGCGTATTGTGGAACTTCCACTGAAAAGGCAAAGGCACAATTCAGACCAGTGAGTAAAGACAGAGCACGAGAAGCTAACTATGTCATTGCAAGGGCGGAGTTAGCAGGCGAAACGCGAGAGGCTGGTGTCTAAGAGACTAACAGGATGTGCATGACCTATATGCCATTATAACATCTTACACGTGTGAGTGCAAGTAACTTATACATTATCGACCCCATATTTATTAAACATACCCTGTATACTATATTTTCCCTTTTTTTCTGTTATTGCGCCCAGAATCCTTGTTTTTTTTTTCTTAAAAAAACATGTTGTATGTTTTTTTTTTAACTATAGTGGCGGCAGGGACGGATATTTATTACTGGTATCTATTATTTATATATGATCCAAATTGTTGATTTTAGTAAGTTGTCTTATTTTGTGCCACACAGCAAATTCCTTTAATAACTTTCCCATGTGTTTGGTGTTTTTTAATCTCTATGTCTGCGTGTATCAGTGTGTCTGTATATGTATACAACAAAAGACAAAAAAGCCCAATGCTTCATCCAATGTGACAAAAATACACAGTGAAATACCTATACATTCTCTTGAAAAAGGGCCATTTAGTTAAACCCCTTGGCCAACGCGTTATAAGCCTGCAATGCACATCAAGGCATGACCATTAGCAGGTCCTAACACTACCTGATTAAAATTCTCATTTCCCTCTATTAAGAGAATATATACATATTTCACTGTGTATTTTTGTCATATTGGATGTAGCATTGGGCTTTTTTGTCTTTTGTTGTATACATTTGGCCACGCTCAGGAGCACTCCTTTTGGACACTTATATAAATATGATTTGGTGGGTTCTGGGGTTCCTTGAGCTTGCTGGGATTTTGTGTGTTTGTCTGTATGTGTATCAGTATATCTGTGTATCTGCATGTACATCAGTGTGTGTGTGTGTGTGTGTATCTGCATGTATATCAGTGTGTCTGTGGGTATCAGTGTGTCTGTATGTGTATCAGTGTATCTAATTGTACAGAATATCAGTGTGTGTGTGTGTGTATCTCTGTATCTCTGTGTGTGTTTAAGTATGTTTTTGTTTGTACTGTACAATGTACATACTGTGTATCAGTGTGCTAATATCTGTATGTGTATCATCTGTGTCTGCATGTTAATGTATCAGTGTGTTAATGTGTATCAGTGTGTGTGTGTTTGTGTGTGTGTATTAACATATTAATTCAATGAACAAAATCAGCAAGATTTGGGGATTTTATACCAACAACAATAATAGTTAGTTGTGCATATAGTGCGGACAGTGTACGTAGCGCTGCACATAGAACTTTGCTTGCACATGCCCCTGCCCTGAAGAGCTTACAATCTTATTTTGAGATAAAATTACTTACACAAGGTCACGGAGAGATACTGGGATTCAAACCAGGATCTCCCTTGTCAAAGACATTACCAGTAAACTACTTCTCCACACTGACTCCCTCGCAGGTGATCAGTGAGTGAGCTGACAGGTCTGAGCCATTGCTGACCTCTGACCTCGATGAGTACCCCTAACCACCAGACTCCCATATTGAGGGCCCAGGCTGGGCCAGTGACCAGCGCTGAAAAATGCTCTCTTTTTAATGACTTTGGGGAGAGCGGAGCGGCTGTTGCCGCAGTAATTCAGTGTAATTAAACCTATCTATCACTCCAGCAGCTGGAACACGATTCCTGATGAACTTTGCAATGGGATTTCGCAGTCACTGACTCGCAGCCTCAAACGTCCTCAGAGGGAGACGCGGAAAAAACAACTCCTAAAATCACAATTTAAAAGGCAGCCTCTAACGGCGCAGTTCCACTTTCTATCCAGTGTTTCCGGCTAACCCTTTATTATTTTTCAGTCTAATCACATACTGCGAAATGCTTTAGTACATTTACTAAATGTATCTAATATCTATTTAATTGTATATATTAATCTGTCTATCTATAATATGCAAAGATAACTACATAATATGTAAATATATACACACACACACACACACACACAGATTAGTACATACAGTATATATACAGTCATGTGAAAAAGAAAGTACACCCTCTTTTAATTCCATGGTTTTACATATCAGGACATAATAACAATCATCTGTTCCTTAGCAGGTCTAAAAATTAGGTAAATACAACCTCAGGTGAACAACAACACATGACATATTACACTGTGTCATGATTTATTTAACAAAAATAATGCCAAAATGGAGAAGCTATGTGTGAAAAACTAAGTACACCTTATGATTCAATAGCTTGTAGAACCACCTTTAGCAGCAATAACTTGAAGTAATCGTTTTCTGTATGACTTTATCAGTCTCTCACATCGTTGTGGAGGAATTTTGGCCCACTCTTCTTTACAACGTTGCTTCAGTTCATTGAGGTTTGTGGGCATTTGTTTATGCACAGCTCTCTTAAGGTCCAGCCACAGCATTTCAATCGGGTTGAGGTCTGGACTTTGACTGGGCCATTGCAACACCTTGATTCTTTTCTTTTTAAGCCATTCTGTTGTAGATTTGCTGGTGTGCTTGGGATCATTGTCCTGTTGCATGACCCAATTTCAGCCAAGCTTTAGCTGTCAGACAGATGGCCTCACATTTGACTCTAGAATACATTGGTATACAGAGGAGTTCATGGTTGACTCAATGACTGCAAGGTTCCCAGGTCCTGTGGCTGCAAAAACAAGCCCAAATCATCACCCCATCACCCCTCCACCACCGTGCTTGACAGTTGGTATGAGGTGTTTGTGCTGATATGCCGTATTTGGTTTTTGCCAAACGTGGCACTGTGCATTATGGCCAAACATCTCCACTTTGGTTTAATTTGTGCGAGCTTTCGAGATACACTGATCTCTTCTTCCGCCGATGTTACATTGAATAAAGCAGGCAAGGGGTTTACTCAAAAACAGTGCATCTTGGAATGTGACTAGAGCCCATCCCTCCCTCCTGTACAGTATACACTGTGGGCTCTTAATTCATTTATATTTACATACACACACACATACTCTTACATCCCTCACATTCAGGGACTATTTAACACTTCAAGTCATAAATCGCATACTACACAGGGGGAGGGATTGGCTCTAGTCACATTCCAAGATGCACTGTTTTTGAGTAAAACCCTTGCCTGCTTTATTCAATGTAACATCGCCGGAAGAAGAGATCAGTGTATCTCGAACGGTCGCACAAATAAAAGCATTTTATTAGCCACAGAACAGTATCGTCTATTCATTTTTGAGATATATATATATATATATATATATATATATACACACACACACACGCACACACGCACACACTTTTATTCCCATATGACCCAGTTATTTATTATTTTGTTGTTATTACAAATCTGATTTTGTTTATAAAGGCGCAGGTGCAGTAAAATATTCATGATGAGCAGGCCCTGTGCAGAGTTATTTAAATCTGGTTTGGCAGAGCAGAAACCCCACAGAGGCTGGAGAGAAGAGATACACAGAGAAAAGAGATTATTTCCCGGGCTCGGCGGTCCCAGGTATCGTCTTCCGTTTTTAAGTCACTCAGGTGCCACAGACTGGAAGGTTTTCCAGAGGTGACACGCCGGGGACAGATAAAAGGACGCATATTATGCTTGATGTGGGAAAGATGTCAGGAATGGCAGCACAGCGCAGTAACCCACTGCTGCTATAATCATCTTCCCTGCGCACAATTTCATCTTAAAAGCAGCTGCTGATTGCTGTGTCGGGAGCCGTGGAAGCTGTAATTTTCACCTGTAATTTCACCTCTCTAAGCAGCCGGTAATATACTGGGTTAGAGCCGCGGTGGCTAACTCCAGTCCTCAAGAGCTACCAACAGGTCAGGTTTTCAAGATGTCCCTGCCTCAGCACAGGTGGCTCAATCAGTCCCTGCTACAGCACAGGTGGCTCAATCAGTGCCTGCTTCAGCACAGGTGGCTCAATCAGGGACAAGGGCGAATTATAAGATAAAGGGGGCTATGTATCAAGAGGTGCGTGGGCATCCACAGTTGTAGAATTAGGCGCGTGCAGCGCTAGTACGCTGCTCAAAAAAAGACCCCCCTATTAAGTTAAGTAAGAAAAGATGGACGGTTTCTGTTATTAGGGGTCGGCCTGTGATTGAGAGAACGCAGTAGTAGCTTCTGGTAACCTAGGGCAGAGGGGCTCGACTCCAGTCCCCAAGCCCCCCAAACAGGTCAGGTTTTAAAGATATCCTAGCTTCAGCACAGGTTGCTCAATTAAGAGGCTCAATCTGAGCCTCTGATTGAGCTACCTGTGCTGAAGCAGGGATATCCTGAAACCTATCCTGTTGGTGGTATTGAGGACTGGAGTTGGCCACCCCTGGGTGGAGACAGATCCAGTACAGACGAAGCAAGACACCCATTCCTGAAGACCTGTAATACCAAGGACAGAAAAGTGACACTACTTTTCTATGCTGACTATACAGAGTACATTACCATGCGGAGCACCATTACCATGCGGAGTACCATTACTATGCGGAGTACCATTACTATCCGAAGCACCATTACTATGCGGAGCACCATTACCATGCGGAGCACCATTACCATGCGGAGCACCATTACCATGCGGAGCACCATTACCATGCGGAGCACATTACCATGCGGAGCACCATTACCATGCGGATCACCATTACCATGCGGAGCACCATTACTATGCGGAGTACCATTACTATGCGGAGCACCATTACCATGCGGAGCACCATTACCATGCGGAGTACCATTACTATACGGAGTACCATTACTATACGGAGTACAGTACCATGCACGGACTTACGGAAAAATGAGAGTGACTTTTAAAAAGATTCTCTCTTTGTTTGTACAGTATACATATTGAATAAACCTAACATTCTAATTCTATACATTCTATTACACAGACACACACACAGACAACACACCTCATCTTGAATGGGCTGTAAGGTGTCTTCCAGCGCCTGGAGGTCTTTTATGGCATAAGACTGCTTACACATTGCCCGTCACCCCTTTAATCTCTCTAGACCCTTCCGTGGTAGTGACCTGCAATGCTCTCTCTCTCTCTCTGTGTATAAATATATACAATTACACAAACATACAGTATTTCCATTCTGAATCCCAGAAAATTAAAAATGTCTCTGATATAGGCTATACATATTCACACACACACACACACACACACACCCACACACACACCACCACACACACACACCACACACACAACCACACACACACAACACACACACCACACACACACACTTTACTCATGAAGGCAGATGCTTGTTCCATATATGAATGCATACACGAGGTGACCAGGACGATCCAGGTAACAAAGAGACAGCACACCGCAGCTTGGATGAATAAACAAAATGTATTAACAACACAGGGCAGCCAACGTTTCGGTCCTCGGAGAGGGACCTTCCTCAGGGCAGTGAATATATATAGCAAATGGAAATTTCCTGTATGCTCATTTGCAGGTCTTAGACAGGTCTGCAACCCCGCCTTTCACCATTATCACCCAGCACACAGCACTTCCACTGCAGCAAGGGATTCTGGGAAATGACATGCAAATGGGCACACAGTGTCACCTTTTGCTTCAAAACCATTTTTAACATGGTTCCCTATAGGCTTAAGCTTGCTGCATGGTCACAGCTTTAAGCACAGCCAGGGTTAAGGTGCATAGCCAGAAAACCCACCCACAGACAGCCGTTTCGACCTTAATGGGTCTCATCAGTGTGGGGTTGGTTAACTGGCTATGCAATGAAGCAATGAGGATGGGGTTTACCATACTTAGTTAAGTTATGGTGGGTAAAAAAAGTGACAAAAACCCTCCACAGCATATATACACACACACACACACACACACACACACAAAGAAGACTATCAATAACAAAAGTCTAAAGAGGATAAAGCAGCGACTTATGAGGGAGAGAAGAAAATCATTGCACTCAAACAAGATGATGAATCAACAATAAGATACAGTGCACTTATCATAGCTAGAGCTGAGGACTTCTACAAGAAAGTCTATGAGAACACAGATAATACAGGGCATAATGAAGCAGACGAAGAACAAGAAATAATGTACCTTCCAGAAGTAGCAGCAAAAGCAATAAAAGAAGTAAAATCCATGTCAAATGGGAAGCCCCCCCAGAGAAGATGGAATTACAGCTGAAATCTTGAAAGAAGCAAAGAAAGAAGAAGTAGAGAAAATCCTTGAAAAACTGCTTACATGCTACTTGAAGAACAAGAGCATTGTAGAGCAATAGAGCAATAGCACAGTTATCATCATCCATCAGAAACGAGACATAGAAGACCTCAAGAACTAAAGACCAATCAGTCTAGGCCTACTTCCAATCACGTGCAACATTTGTATGAAGATATTCACTAATCGGCTGCAACAGAGCCTGAACTTTGCCCAGCCTAGAAAACAAGCGCGACTTCGCAGTGAACACAAAACAATGGACCACGTCAAAGTCGTACAAGAAGTGATTTCCTGAAGTAATGAATACGATCTACCACTCTGCTTGCTGTTCGGAAATTACGAAAAAGGCATTTGATTCTGTCTAAACCTCAGCCGTTTTAAACGCATTAAGAAGATAAACTGGTGAAGAGGCGAACAGTACATTGGTATTATAAGAAACATTTACGAGAATGCCGCATCAACCATTAGAATACAGAAATACACTAGCAAGATAAGGATAAACAAAGGTAGGCGAAAGAGCACACAAAAGCTGTTCACACTTCAAGACATTGTAATGGGAAGAAAAGGGAACCAAAATCAACAGTCAACACTTGAGTCACCAATGATTTGCAGACGATATTGTTTTTTTCCCCCTCAAGGTCAGAGAAGACCTCCAGCAATAAATAAGAGAATTCACTGAAGCAAGTAAGATACACCCCTGTTGAAGCGAGGGTGCTCGCGAAACGCGTAGGGTTAAAGGTCGTTTGTCCTACGTGAGCCTACGTTACCTCACGTCACCTCATGCACGAGCTTTGACATACTCTTTGGAATACAAGCTCCAGCTGATTGTCTTCATACCGGAACCGGCTTTCACCACGACTACTATCCAAGCTCGCGAGACTTTGGACGGGAGAACAACAAGCCAGCGAGCAAGCAGCAGGATTCTGGATATCGGCACAGCGATTCATCCAGTCCCCGTGGGGAACACCCGCCTGTTCCAGCTGGTCTGAGACGTAGTCAGCCACCCAGGACACGTCTTGCAGGTGCCGCTAACAAGAGATGACATCTCCCGATCCTACATTGTTATTCGAAAGTGCATGTTCTACCTACGTCCTGTAAGTAGGATTTCAATTTTTCAGAGTGGACGAAGACCTAATCAATCATTGTATTGATTGTTATTTTATTATATTGTTTATTTATTAAATGGAACTTTTATTACTACTTCAATTTTTCATTGCACCTTCTAGACATCCATGTTCTACTAATGCCCAAATTGCCAATTTGAATACTAAACAGTATTTTGCTATATATTTTCCATTTCTCTTGTGCTGTGACATCATCCATAATACTACCACATTTGGAGCGGCCAGGACATTTTTCTACTTGGACTAGGTATGGTTGTATTCACTACACATTTGTTATTAGTGTCACGAATTTTAGATTTTTCCACTAGTCGTCTATACATATATCTGACCAGGGTAGTCAGAGGTTGTGTGTGTAATCCACGTTTAAGTTGCAACGCACCTATTTTGCATCACATTCGCAGTAGCGCTATATCTGCTCTCTTCTCCACAAGTAAGGCTATACTTATAGTGCCGGCGACGGCACGGCGACGGTCGCTGGAAAATCAAATAGAGATGACTTCCAGCGACCGAGACCCACCCGTCGTGCCGCGCTTACTATAAGTGCACGTGACGGCGGCAATGCATTTGTTTTGCTGCGACGTCGCTGTCGCCGGCACTATAAGCGCAGCCTAAGAAGGTGGGCCTTCGTGTGAATCTCAACAAGCCCAAAGTAATGTCCAACAAATGTGTCAATTCCACAAAGATCGGAATAAATGGAATAGGACGAAGAAGAAGTTGAAAATGATGTCTACCTTGCTCAGCAAGTGACAATTGATAGAAACATTTTGAATGAATAGGAGAAAAAGAGATGGGATGGAGCACATGTGGAAGAAAAGAGAGTGGAACTTTCCACTGTGCCTCAACAGGAAAGTGTTCGGCCGTGTATTCTGCCCGTATGAGTGTGAAATGCGGACCCTAAATGCGAAGAGAATTCAGGAGCTTCGGACAATTTAAAGAAGTATGGAGAGATGTAAGCTGGGTATTAACCAAAGAGTCAGGGAAAAGAATGAATGGGAATGGAAGCAAACAAAAGTCTGTGACATCATCACAAGGTTGAAGATATTAAAAAATGCCAGTGGGCCGAACACATAGCAAGAAGAAATGACCATCGTTGGACAAAGATGGTACTCGACTGGGTTCCAAGGGATATCAAAAGACCAAGACAATAACCAAGAGGAAGATGGGAGGATGAAATGAAAACATTTAGTGGAGCAGCGTAGAGAAAAGAGGCTGCAACCGCAGTACCTGGAAGATGAATGGGAAGGCTTCATCCAGCAGTGGCTCGACAGGATCCACTGAAGATAATGATGATGATGATGATGATAATATAGTAAGATGTTCACTTTCAACAGATACACTGGAAATACAATACTAAATTATACATTTATGAAAAAATAACTATATTTTTCTCTCTCCTCTCTTTATATATACACACACACATTATATGTATAATGTAAATGTAAATACTTCAGCTGCGTACTTCACAAAGGGAGGCGCGCAGGTAATATGTACAGTATTAGTCTTCCATAAATGTTAAATCAATTCTTTTCCATGCTGCATACCCCATAAGGGCATTCAATTGTAGCGTTACTGATACATTCCGTCATAGGGGTAGGTTTTGTCTCATCTGGTTTCTGTTTTACTAAACAGTTCCTTGGAGGTGTATGGACAGAGCTCCTACCAATTCTCCAACTAGCATAAAGGTACAATACACCTCATTGTCAGTCTACACATCACCCTCCACTGAAGAACAGGAGTGTTTATGGCTGACAGAAAGAAAGCATGTGTGCAAGTTTTAATATTTCACACTAGGGTATTTGTGCACCCACCGTTCACCTTTATATTCAGGGAACTCTGATACTGGCTTTGGCCAGCTTTTAACTGAGCTAAATCACAAATAAGCATATGCTTAATTTATTTGACCCCTTCAGGGCACTATCGCATATTTGACAGTTTAATCCACAGGACACTAAGAAATTACATTTATTCAGAGTAGGTACCTGCTAAACGGAGTCTACCTTGACGAGGTTGGAAGGCTTGAATCATGTTTTGATCAAAAGATGCAACCAAATGACTCCTTTGTCACACAGACTTAGGCCGCGCTTATAGTGCTGGCGACGGCGCTAGCGACAGGATCATTGATTGGTTCAGAGACAGTCACATGTGGCGACAGTCTCTGAAAAATCAAATTTACCCGGCTTCCAAATTTTTGGTCGCGACGTCGCCCGTCGAGCTTACTATAAGCGCTCGTGTCGGAGTCAATTGTTTTGTTTTGGAGCGACGTCGCTCTAAATGTAAACCAGCATATTTTAGCCCAATTGGTAGGAGCACAGGAATTGTTATATATATATATTTATATATATATAATTTTCTTTTCACCTACCGGTATATATAAAATATATACAGTATACACACATTGTGATTTTCTTTTTGAATGAGTGAATCAGTGCAATTAAAGTAGGATGTACTGACGGCCCAGAGTAGTGACATGTACAGTAATGATTACCCTACTTGCCCCGTGTCCCTCCCGGAACACCAGCCAATCCTCTTAGCACCTTGATTATAGCAAATAATTGTAACCTGGTGCTCGGCTCGCCCCCTTCCCCCCGCCCTCCGTGCCAAATATAGCACTCGGAATAATTTGGGAGCCTAAGCTGCAGTAATTAGGCATTCTGCAAACACCTACACAGTCGTGGCACGGTTATTAAGCCGGAGTCTTAAGCACAGACTCACCGGGGACTCATTAATAACACAGAGTGAGAGTTTAGTGACACAGTCATTTATCCTGGATATATCCCACCTAGGGGACTCTACCTGTGCTCATTCTGTGCCTGAGGATGGTTACTGTCTGCGGGAGCTGGCCGCTGCATTGGAGCAATGGGGGAGGAAGGGCCTGGTGCTTAACTCTGTCACTGCCGCTGTTCACTCGGACTAAACACTGGCGTGTTTATTAGTTTAAAGGAGAAGTCCAAGCCAATGTTTTTACTTTAGAATTTTTCTTTTTCCAGAGGATTGAAGCAGGGGGTCTCCTGAGCTGAACCCCTATCATTTCAGAACTGGCAACCCCCTGCTTCAAGAAACTCACCTGTATAGTCGGTGCCGGTATCCCTCTGCTTTTTAAAGAACCCGTGTGCCAATAGGAAGCCGCACCGGATGACGTCACAACTTCCTATCGCCCCGGAAGCTTTGAAACGCCACCATTACATGAACTCTGCTAGCCGAGCAGAGCGGCTACTGGCACCCCCTGCAGAGGTAAGTATCTCCGAAAGCAGGGGAACCCGAAGCTGAAGTTAGTGGGGTTCAGCTCTGGAGACCCCCTGCTTCAATACTAGGTTAAAAAAAGAATTTGCCAGCTTCGATTCCTGTTTTAAAGGAGCAGGCCCCATTTTTATTTATTTTTTACCTGGATGGGGGTTCTCTGGAGGTTAGGGTGACCAGGCGTCCCAGTTTTACCGGGACAGTCCCAGTTTTTTCATTCCTGTCCCGGTTGCCGGTCCGTCCCGGTAATGTCCCAGTTTTTGGCCCTGGTCTGGGTTCTTGTAGCAGGATGCAGTGGCGCGCGATGCGGGTCGCTGCGCAAGGCGGCGGGGCCGGCCCGCGGGCGCTGAGGAGAAGATGCGGTAGCAGGTGAGGATTTGCAGAATGCCGAGGGGTTGGGGTTTTGGAGAATGCCGGCCGGGCCGCAGGGGATTGGTAGAAGGTTGCCGGGGGCGGGGCTTTGCAGGATTCCGGGCCGCAGGGGATTGGT
>CM071575.1:31333499-31431676 GCA_036426205.1 Ascaphus truei | reverse complement strand
AAAGGTTGCCGGGGGCGGGGCTTTGCAGGATTCCGGGCCGCAGGGGATTGGTTGTAGGATGCTGGGCCGCATGGAGACTGGTTGGAGGGCAGAGCACCCTGAGCTGCTTCCTTCTCGGAGCAGGTAGAGGAGTGTGTGTGTGTGTCTCTGTGTCTCTGTATGTGTGTGGCTCTGTGTGTGTGGGTCAGTGGCTGTGTGGGTCAGTGGCTGTGTGGGTCAGTGGCTGTGTGGGTCAGTGGCTGTGTGGGTCAGTGGCTGTGTGTGTGGGCCAGTGGCTGTGTGTTTGGGTCAGTGGCTGTGTGTGTGGGTCAGTGGCTCTGTGTGTGTGGGTCAGTGGCTCTGGGTGTGTGTGGGTCAGTGGCTGTGTGTGTGTGGGTCAGTGGCTGTGTGTGTGTGGGTCAGTGGCTCTGTGTGTGTGGTCAGTGCTCTGTGTGTGTGGGTCAGTGGCTCTGTTTGTGTGGGTCAGTGGCTCTGTGTGTGTGGGTCAGTGGCTCTGTGGCTCTGGGTGTGTGTGGGTCATGACAACGGGACGCATTATGGCGCCGAGGCATCTCGAGATGCCACATTGTCATAGCAACATGTCACCGCCTGACGTCGGTCTCATTGTCATGGCAACGGGGTGCGTCACGTGATGTAATTTGTTTTATAAATAATTTTTTAATGTGTCCCGGTTTTTTATTTTGAAAATCTAGTCCCCTACTGGAGGTGAAACCGCTATTTTTACACCCTGGGGTCCACAGTCACATACCGCTGAAGGTGGTGCCAGTACCATCCCCTCTAGAGGAAATAAAATGGAAGTTTAACTGTATTGCGTCATGCAGGGCAATAGGGACTCGCAACATCACCCAGGATGCTGGGAATTTCAATACAAGCAGTACCGGTTCTACCTTTCCCTGTAAGCGTCTCGAGATCCAGTTAACGTGGTTCCGCTCCAGTGATCCCTCACCCCCCCCCTGAGAGGGCTGCTTGAAAACATCAAGATGCTATAAAGAGAGCAGCTTAGATTGTAAGCTCTCCGGGGCAGGGACTCAATTTCCTAAATGTCTTATTCCTATTATTCTATGTCCTGCTGTAGAGAGCAATGTGCATGGTTGACACTACATAAATAAATAATAAAATAATAACTTATATATAATATATATATATATATATATATAATATATATATATATATATAATATATTATATATATGATATATATATATATATAAAACTTTGTCATATAGCACTTTTCTCCCATGGGACACAAAGCTTCGTAATTCAGGAGCTGGTAGCGGCATATAGGAATGTTACAAACACAGCCCCTGCCCAGATGAGTTTACAATCTATGTTTTTGGTGCCTGAGGCACAGGGAGATAGACTTGCCCAGGTCACAAGGAGCTGACAGCGGGAATTGAACCAGGATCTCCTGATTACTCCGTTAACACAGTCAGTGTCTTTACTCACCGAGCCGCTCCTCCTATAAAAGATATCAGTACATCCATACTGTAACAGTGTACAATAAAAAGGGAAATCACTGCTAACCAGACAGCATAAGAGCTTAGAGAAAAAAATATTGCAACAGATTTAAAAAAAAAAAAAGGATATCTCCCCAAATTCTCTGCAGAGACTGAGCTGCTCCCGCAGCCGTTTGTTTCCACACTGCATGCCCCCCCTGCAGGACGGCGAGTCTTCCAAATACGCGTCGTCTTTACTCACTCTTTAAACGCCATCAAGGCAGAACATTAAAGGCATTAACACAATACTAGGAGGCCATAAATCTATGCGTTCCGGAGGACACACTTTACGATCCCACTCCGTGCTGTCATTAACAAGCATCCGTCGGTAGAGACAAGTGCCCTGTTGCCATAAAACAGGGAGAAGCCAGCGTCGGCGTACCAAAACACGGGCCGCTCGCCCGTATTTAGCAATCAGAGCGTGCGAGGGGCGCCTCGTTTAATGAGAAGTAAATTAGCCAGCGTAAAAGCACACTAGGGTTTGGCGAACCTTTCTAAAGACCCCTCACCGCTGTCGGTTTGGAGGGCGGGAACACATTGCAAAAGGAGGCGTGGTGAAAAGCGGTGCCTATACTGGGTGTACACCATCTAATCGTAAATAAGGGGTCTATATAGGGTTGCCAGGTGTTCAGTATTGAACGGGACTGTCCGTATTTGGACACTGTCTAGTAAAAAATTGGGGGTAAATACTGAACATGTATGTGTCCGTATGACCTCTCTGGACATAGTGACCTCACCGGCTTGTGGGGGGGGGGGGGGGGGGGCGTGAGATTTTCCCCATCAGGGAGAAAGCAGGGCTGTTGCTAGGGGCTGGGCAGCTTCCTCCACCCTGATTGGCTGTGTGCTGGGTAATGCAGCCAATCAGGAGGAGGTGACAGAGCCTGACGGTGGGGCCAAAAGATGAGGAAACACATGGAGCAGAGAGCGAGGTGTGCGTGTCTCTCTCTCGAGCGTGAATCTGAAGCGTGTGTGTGTCTCAAGCGCGTCGCACCTTTCACATTGTGTCCACTATTTTGGAGAAGCCACCTGGCAACCCTATCTATGTATCAACGGAGAGAAAAGTGTGTCTGGACGCACGCCTCTGTCTTTGGAGTAGAGCTGCGGTATATGGAAGACCTCTTCTTACATCTCACACACTTATATATATATATAATATAGCATATTTTGGGGCAAATAAAACGCTAGAGGGATGGTGTAGAGCAGGGTAGCCAACTCCAGTACTCAAGAGCTACCAACAGGTAAGGTTTCAGGATATCCCTGCTTCAGCACAGATAGCTCAATCAGTGGCAGTACCATTACTATGCAGAGTACCATAGTCAAAAACAAAGCCATCTGTGCTGAACCAGGGATATCCTGAAAACCTGACCTATTGGTAGCTCTTGAGGTCTGGAGTTGGCTACCCCTGTGTAAAGACGCAGAATGTGATACATTCATAATTGATGCACCATGTAACTCCCCCGCATTTCCTCCTATAGACACTCCCGAGGTGCTAGCTGGGGCGGGCTGGGCAACATTGGAGCAAAATGTTTTTAAAAACATAGATGCAGGGTGAAAATGGCCTGGTTTTGCTCAAAAATTGCCAAGACCTTGTACATAGACCCACAAGATTTTATGATGGAATCTCCTCTTAAGACCCCCTTAGACTACTACTCCCGGGAGTCTCGCTGTGTCCTGTGTCCTCAGCACTCTAACACGCCTCTCCCTCCTCTGTCTGTGGCAGGCACAACTGGGCAGTGTTAGCACATGCAGCTTATCAACCTCCAGGATATAAAAGCCCAAACATCTGTTGAGGCTGTTGAGGGGCCCTGGTTAGTAAGGCAAAAGAGAGAAGTGTACAGCGGGGGCTTTGTCATTCACACACTATGCGGGGGGGGAAGGCACAATTTAAACGCAGCACAAAGATGCTGGTGTAAATATACTGTGAATCATATTATATGGTACAAATAAACTGTTCCCTTATCATCCCAAGAACCCAAAACGTCACTGCCTCGCCCCTCCCCTAGCATCGTTTAGACTCCAGGGAAGATACTGAAATCAGATCATTTCTGCTGGGCCTTTTAAATATGGTCGCCGCTGCAAAAACGCCTTTTGACTGAGCAAGTTTCTTCCCTATGGCCTCCCTCCTATTGATAGTGTTGACGTATATAGTTTTTCCTTCACTTAGCCCAGCTGGCCTCTGGGTATACCAGTTGATGCTCAGACATTCGGGATTTATCACGTTTATTTTTTCTTCACAGAGCTACGGACCCCTAGTTGCCGCGTCATAGGAATCGCTGCCGCAGCTTTTCGTCGAGAAATTAGCAGGCAATCTTTGTATCTATTCCTTGCATGGAGGATGGGTGCCATGTACTACACTCCAGTCAGGGGTGGGCAACCTCCCGTCCTCAATGGCTACCAACAGGCTCAGTCGAGATTGAGTCACCTGTGCTGAAGCAGGGATATCCTGAAACCCGACCTTGGTGGCCCTAGGACTAGAGTTGCCCACTCCTGCTCTAGGTGCTTATTTATTACATCTACGAACCGTGCCAAACATCCTTTCAGATCTATTTTTACCAATAACTATTTTAAAAATACTTATTATTTTTTTTATCTTCCTAGTTAATAAATCAGCAATGCAAAGAGCCTAGGAACTGCCAAAAGAAATAAATAAAACTGGAAAAATACTAAGTGTGCCATTAAAAACGATTTCATGTAATTGCTCGATGTAAACTGCCCCGAATTGTACTTGTAACCTCTGGAGGTTTAAAGATGAAGTTGATGTCTGGTTGTTCAAATTTCACTTATAAATATCAATCTGTGTTTGAGCCAATCACAGGCCAGGCTGGGGCAATAAGGCACTTAGGGTGGTACTGAATAAGGTTTAGCCATATCAATGCATGACATATGCCCTAACATTATTTTGAATAGTGGTTCTCAACCTTTTTTGAGCATGGTCAACCCTGGAGGATTTTTTAAATCTCAGGGGTACCCCTGCTCATCAGAAGGCTCACAACCCTACTCGCTCACACGCACAAACCCACGCACTCATCTTGCACCTTAACATCACTCTCACCTTAATTTTCATAGCGTTTCACATTGACTCCTCGCTCCTATCCCCTTGTAAACAGCATACTCACCATTTTTCTCAAGGTGCATCCCATTCTCCCACTCATCCCTTTTCCATCACATGCTCCACATTCACGGCGGGGAAGCTGCGATCTGCCTTGCCTCTCTCTGCTCTATGCGGGCTGAGATAGGAGAGTGAGTCCCCAGACAGTGCAAGCTGAGCAGTCAGCGAAGTGTGTCTCCCGGGGGGGCCGTGGCACCCTTGGCAAGGGTCGCCGCACTCCAGGGTACCACGGCACCGGTTAAGAAACACTGATTTAGGAAGATGATCTTGAAGAGGCAGAGGCCCCAGAATGGGGTCTTAGGCTCCTTAAGGGCTGCGACGTCCTGATTGGCGAGAGCTGGGGTGTCGGCTAACCTCCCTCCCCCTTCCCACACGGAGTGGGAAGGCTGCTTGTCCCCTCCCATGCAGGGGGAGGGGGGAGAGGGTATAAGAGTGGGGCCCCAGGGGAGAGAGACAGAGCTAACGGAATTCCCACCCCCCATCCCCAATGTTTTGCTATTGTATTGAGCTGTTGGAATGTTTATTAACATGATTTTGTGTCACACAGGAGCAGTTTGTCTCCTCGTCACAGCGGAGCTGCCGCGCCAGCCAAGCTCACGAGACGGGAACCGAGGACTTTAGGGTCTGTCCCTCAGCTGGAGCCCCGAACAGCTCGGCAGGCTGGAGGCGCCGGCTGTAGGGCCGGCCGGCCTATGCCCAATCAACGTGGTAAAGGCTGGGCGCCAGCTTTAGGGCTGGGCCTAAGCTGACCCTAGGGGCGGGAGGGGAGGGAAGCAGTCCAACATCGGCTGAATGAGGATCTCCCCCTCCCATTTTACAGTGCTTTTGGGCGGGGGGGGGAGCGGGCCAATTGCTGGCTGTCTGGGCAAGGATCTCCCCCCCATGCACATTCTACGGGCGGGGGGAGGAGCGGGCCAATTGCTGCTGTCTGGCAAGGATCTCCCCCCATTCACATGCTACGGGCGGGGGGAGGGAGCGGGCCAATTGCGGCTGTCTGGGCAAGGATCCTCCCCCCTTTTGCATGGAGCATACTTGGCTGGCGGGCAGGCTGGTAGGATTTTACAGCGGATGTTAAAATAAAGCTGTACCTTTTCTTCCAAATTGTGTGGTCTCCATTATTTGTTTAGCGTCACAAAGGAGGGACGGCGCATAAAGCCTTTAGTGTTCTGTATAAGCAGAACTGTACACAAGAAACCAGGTAGCATCTCCCCCACAGGGCATAGCGACTTGCTCAAGGTCAAAATAGTCCGACAATGACATCTGGGACTGTGTTCTCGCACTCCAATAACATCACTGTTACTACAAACGTAATATTGTATAGTGCTATGCTTATTTCAGGATGTGGTAGCGCGTGTAGAAATACACAATACAGGCATACCCCGCATTAACATACGCAATGGAACCGGAGCATGTATGTAAAGTGAAAATGTACTTAAAGTGAACACTCCCTTTTTTTCACTTATTGATGCATGTACCCTACTGCAATCATTATAACTGCATAACTGATGTAAATAACGCATTTGTAACAGCTCTATAGTCTCCCCGCTTGAGCACAACTCGGTGCAGGTAGTTGTTCAACTTTGCTGTTCAGGACGTGCTGACAGGCGCATGCGTGACTGCCGTTTGACTATTGGGCGATATGTACTTACTCGCGAGTGTAACTTAAAGTGAGTGTCCCGTAAAGCGGGGTATGCCTGTAATAGAGCATAGCATGTTCTAATATACAGAAGATTTCATTCTGTGCACAAACATGCATAGAGCTTTAAGCTCTTTTTAAGATCCGGACCTTAAAATCATTATCATTATACACTGAAGCATGCAAGTTCATTCTGACACACTGCAAGTGCAGTCACTTAGGCTAATTATATGTGACAAGAAGGCTGCTTCAGCACATATATCTCACTACTTAGGATCCTATATCCAGCTGCATATATTGTGTATCAATATGCAGTGCAATACGTTCACTTCTGGTTGTCTGGAAGTGTATATGAGATACTGCAGGGTACAGCAATGCTGAGTATGTAAAGATCACTCTTACTAGTCCATAAAATCAACCACAAGAAATGAACTAGAGACGCTTACTCGCTTAAAATAAAGTTTTCACGTGTTTTGTGAAAAAAAGACATATACTTTCTCCGGAACAGTGAATTCAAGTCGTCAGCTACCGAGTTCGTCTGACTAATGACGGCCTCATAACTTGCTTTGCAAACAAAGGACAAAACGAAAAGAGCAATTTACCTGGCACTACAAGGACTGACACACTCTTACCGCACAAAGACATCAGATAATATTGTAAAAACCCTCCCAAGCTTTTGAAATGGAAATGTTACAAGTTTTGTTTATTGAAAAATACTTCTCCTTCCAGGTTTATTTTGGGAATTCAGCCTCCATTTAACCTATTAAACATCTCACTTGTCTTTGGTTCACCTTCGTCCTAGAGGACTAACCCTTTAACCATCACAGTGGTGGGATATCCAGCAGCATCCGGGTACCGTTGGACTTCCGGGATCGTGACCTCGTGATGCTTCAGTAGCGGTCACATTTTTACGACCCCTCCCCCCATGTGATGACCATTTCAATCATGCCGGTCAGCCCCTAGAAAACTTGCATTAAAACATGTATGTCCTTATTTATATAGCACTGTCCCCGTACATAGCGCTTTACAGCAGTAACACACGGGACATCATAGGAACAAGCGCTTTAACATAAAGTAGGCATTACGAAAATAAGTCACTGCCTGAAGAGCTTACAATCTAAGTGACCATGATGTCAGCACAAAGAACTCTGGCGCGTGACGGTCCATCACATGGGCAGCGAGGATGTGAATGGTACAGGAGGACCAGCCAGTGTTCTTTTGGCTTCTAACTCCAATTCTGCAACTTGACTAAGGACGTGAAGAATGAACCTCGTTAAAGAGCATCTAATCTTTCTATTTCCGAGTGCAAGGCAGAGGGGGAAAAAAATCTGGAAGCTAGGAACCTTCCAGGCGTGAAAAATGAACCAGATGCAAATCTCCGGCTGCTGAAGATGACAGTCATTTATAAAATGACACAGTCCATGCTGCTTGCTTTTGTGTGTGTGTGTGTGTGTGTGAGGGGGGGGGGGGGGGTTTAATTTAATATTTTCTGAGCCGTGTGATACCTTGGAGAACATAACCCAGTTTCACAACTTCCAGGGACCCCCTCAGTTTCCCAGACATGTAGGCGAATAGAAACAAGAAGACGGCCACAAAAAACAAACAAAAAAACCTACAAATATCTGGAGAACCGGCAGACCCCGAGGTCAAGGGACCCCAGATCTGCTTTGGAGGACCCCAGGTTCACATACGTAAAAGAAAAATAATAATTTAAAAAAATGGGGATTGTGTCCTTTCTGCATTCCTGAGATACCGAGCCCTACGAAACAGGGTCCAGAAATGGACCCAGGTGGATTGCACAGAAACAAAAAGTAACTCCTTTATCTTTAGGTAAGGTCGCCAAACGTCCCCCGAGCAACGTATGCCAGGTGTGTAAAAATGCAATTATCAATAACTGCACGCAGCATAAATATCTTGCTAAAATTAACAAACATACTTGTTTACAAGTCTCCCGGCTACAAAACGGGGTAACAGAGCAAAAAAAAAACCAGCCCCAGAATTAGAATTTGGAGTATCTCCTTTGATAAATCTGGTGCAGTTTTTTTTTTGTCAGCTGGGAGCATTAGTAAAGAGCGCGTTAATTATGCTTATCAATACCATATTACAGGTGATATCACCCTATCATCATATTGTCTATACAAAGAGACCAACGTTTTGCTGTGATACGTTTTTGGATCCTCGAATCCTAAACAATGCAGGTTCTCCTTGCAGGCTGCCGGGAGAGGGTTGCTTTTCCTGCCCTTTGCTGAGATGTGTGATGTGTGTACGTTTGCACCCGCGGTTGAAGGATGGAGACTTGAGTGATAGAAGGTTGTTGCTGAATCCTGTTACTGACTGCAGGGGAAGTGTAAATTGAAAGGCTCCGGGCGAGACAGCGAAAGCGTAGCAACTTCAAACCCTCCCCGGCTAATGAAACCTGCACGCGGACGCGCCTCCGTCTCAACGCTGCTAGCAAATGTATTTCTCCGTCAGCTTAGATTTATTATCGCCAGCACGCGAGCCAGCAATGTAAAAACGACTTGTGGATGCTGATAAAATTAAGTACGCGGCTGTTGTGAATTGAAAGTAACCCTTTCATCGCAGCCAGTTCCTTGCAGTGACGTACTAAAGGAGTATGGGCATCACAGCTTTATTACCGACTCACAGTACCACTACTTTGCTGATTATACACTCACAATCACTTTCTTTTAAAGGTAAACTGGGTTTACTTTTATATCTGTCCTCCTTCCTATTTCTAGAACTCACATATTGTCAACATCTCTGTAGTGTACCAGTCCAGGGGTGCTCACCTCAGTCCTGAAGCCCCCCCAACAGGTCAGGTTTTAAGGATAACACAGCTTCAGCTCAGTGGTTTTTAATCAGTGGCTCAAGTCGACTCAGAGCCACCTATAAATATATAGTTTGTTCTTGTATAGTGCTGCTAGTTTTACGTAGCGCTTTAACAGACATTTTTGCAGACACAGTCCCTGCCCCGTGGAGCTTACAATCCATGTTTTTGGTGCATGAGGCACAGGGAGATAAAGTGACTTGCCCAGGTCACAAGGAGCCAATACTGGGAATAGAACAATCCCCTGCTTCAAACTCAGTGCCAGTCAGTGTCTTTATCACTGAGCCGTACCTGTGTGAAGAGGGATATCCTCAAAACCTGACCTGTTGTGGTGTCTTGAGGACTGGAGTTGAGCACCCTAGTGTACAGTACAGAGAGGTTTGCCCTAATACATCATAAATGTAGATAATGTTTTGGTTGGATACACTACTTTAAAAAACAAAATCTACTTTAACCATCGTTTACAGGTTCTTGCAGCACTGAGGGAGTTGAAATGGAACCTACTGTATTAAGACAAGTCTTTTTCCTCAATAATGGGAGGTCACGCTCACAATGGACCCTCACATTCACCCAGTTTAAAGGCCCCCCAAGTAAGTATAACAAAAATGAAAATGTTGTTTTTAACCTCTTCACTGCTTGAAATGAAGGGGGGGGGGGGGGGGGAAGAAAGGGGAGGGGAAATGAAGGAGGAAAAAAACACAACTGCAGCCCTCCTCTACCTAGGGGACTCAAACCTTTCAGTCTGCCACCCCCCTGCCTGCTCTCCCCCCCCCCCCCCCCCCCCTTACCCGTCTTCGGCATCAAATGACGCTGCTGGGTCACGCGACTCTGCAGCGTCATTTGACGCCGCTTGCCATGGCGACTGCAATCCGAAGAAATTTGCAACAGCCTTGTGCGATCCCCGGCATTTAAATGCCTTGGGGAAGAGCACGTGGCCTTTGCATGCCCCCCAATTTGCGCACCCCTGCTCTACAGCGACAACACACTTTGCAGACCCCCCACCTTTCTCAACACCCACAAAACACACACTGCAGACACACACACACACACAAACCATTCTGCTGCCTCCTCTAAACCCAAAAACACACACTGCAGGCCCCCATAACAACGCAGCAAAAAAAACTGCCCCCCCCCCTACCAGACCAAACACTGCAGATACACACAAATACACACCAACAGAACACACTGTGTAGCCCCCCTCAACAACCACAAACTGCAGCAGACACATCAACCACCAAACACACTGCAGATACACACAACTTTCTCCTCACTTGTCTCCTGTGCGGAGCTCTCTGCAGGCAGGTTGGGGGAGGAGTCAGTGTCTGGCTGGTGTCTTATGTCCAATCACCTCCCCTGTCTGAGAGTCTCACTCCCTATATATGAGAACTCAAAGCTGATTTGTTGAAAAGCTTGGCAAGGTTGCCAATAATGCCCACAGAATTTAACCAATCAAAGAGCAGGATTTCAATAACGCCCAGAATTTCTAACGTTTAGCCTGTATGTAGCATGAGCTGCATTATCTTCTAGTAACATAATGTTATGCCAGTCTTGGGGTTACTCCGATCCGAACCACCAAGACAGCTTTCGCTAAAGTGGAGAGACCGCGACATTATGTTAACTGTGGCATTACACCCACCCACACACACCAAAAGCCATATTTCAGGGTGGATAGAAGTAGGCCAAGCTAGTTATAACTTAAATAGCACATCGTTAAGTCCTGGCGTTAACTTAACGGACTTTAGCGTCTAGAGAGCCTCATATCATTGCATGTCATTAGTAGTAACGCCCGTTATTGTACCCACTATGGTCAAGGGTGGCTAGGGGCACTTTTTTAATTTTTTTATTACGGGATTGAAGCACGGGTCTCCGAAGCTGAATTGTATTAATTTAAGCAACGGGGACCCCCTGCTTCCAGAGTATTGACCTGGTTGGGGGTGCGGTATCATCTGCAGCTTGAGTGCCCAAGAAATGGAGGCTTAAAAGTCCCGTGTCATGACGGCCAATAGGAAGCCATGACGTCATCCTTGCGGCTTCCTATTGGGCTTCGATAAACCCCGACTTTCAAAGCCACAGGTTTGATACCGGCATCACCTACGGAGATAGTATCTCTGGAAGCAGGGGTCCCCGGAGCTGAACTTAACACAGTTCAATCTCCGGAAACCCCCTTGCTTTAATCTGGATAATAATAATAATAATAATAATAAATAATATTATATATATATGTATATTATTTGTCAGTGTTTTACATTTTTGGCTGCTTTAATGTTACATTGTTGCCCTTTGAAGAACACTGTTAGGGTTTGGATCTGGACCTGAGTGCAGTAGGGGGAAGGAACAGGGGACCAGAGACACGGTGTGTTGGAGCACCCAATCCAATACCTGATACAGCTAAAACCTGATGGAAATGGAAAGCAGCCTGGTCTCATGGGCTTGGTTTCTTTACAAGAAGGTTTCACTTGATCCCACTGAATAACCCCAGATGTATAAACACAGGACCTTGCAAGGGCTGCCCTTCACACCTCATTTCTCTGCATTAGAGCCTTTGTGGTGGTTCACCCCCGCACTCCTTCACAACACCCGCCTTGCTGAAAACATCGTGATGTTGGAGACTAGAGCTAAAGAATCTCCTTTCTCCGTACATAACACTGAGAATGGGGCTCCAGACGGGCAAGAAATTCCCCGCAGGGGCTGAGAGTAAAAAGGTGTTTCACACCGACCTCAATTATAGTATCTCCACTATAGGAAACTCTGCAGAAGTTCACTTAAAGTATAAGTTCATCAGTATATATATTTATATATTATATATATATTATATATATATATATATATATAAAACGGTGTTCCCCCCCCCCCAATCTCATATGGCCCCTTACGTGAGGAAACTGCCCCAGTTACATGTACTATAGTGTTGTGCACCTGCTGGCTTACAGAACTCCTGAGTCTTTCCGCGTGTGATCTGGGGAAATACACAGTACTAGCCGTGACGTAAGCTGAGAACTAACTCACTTCTGGTAGCTCAGCGCCTCCATCCTCTTCATGTCCCCAGCTACAGCAGGGAGGAAGTCTCTGAAAGAAGAACCTCTGGGCGCAGCTTCCCCCTGAAGGACTCACTCTCAGCGGCAGAAGGTTTCTTTCAAATGGACAGTCTTTATTGTCTCTTTATGGGCAAGACCTGCCCATCATTGCGGCCGGTCTTAGACGCTATCAAAAGGTTACCCTTCAAGGAAGTCCTGGACACCACTCTAGTCAGGGGCCCTTAGGAAGCCTTTTTCTTGCTCTTCCCTTCACTCTCTAATAGGAATAACGGGATAGTCCTGCCCAACCGCTTCCCATAGGGGAGGGCACAATCCTTTCCAAGCCCTGGCAATGTTTGGGTCAGACCGATCTCATTCAGGTGGGATGAGACACCACACACACTAAATCACCTTTATACAATAAGCTAGTGGCACCCCTGCACTGTTGGGCCAATTGTGTCACTCCTTTTCCCTCTTACTTTCTTTTTTTTAGCTTCGAATCCATTTGCCTTACGCTCATTCCATGCTAGCGCCTTCTTCTACATACGAATCTTTTTTAATCTTTCTCCCGTCTGAACTGTTACCGTTTCTCTATCTCAGTCACCTTCCGTATACCATGTACATCGCTTCCTCGTTTCTCTTCACGTCTTTTCTGCGGAGGGCGTCTCCTGTTTCTGTTTCCTATCTCGTTCTGTCACTTCTGTTCCTTCCTCACACCATCACCAACCCATCACACACCACCCCACCACTGTACTATCCAACATCGGGATGAGGTGAAACCTCATGTATTACTCCTGGCAAAACCTGTCATTTTAACAGGAGATTATTGCACAGTAGGTAAAGAGAGCATGTACCCCCAAAATTACCAGGGCTAATCATACCACACAACACACCACCACACACACACACAATGATATAGAATAGAAAGAGAGAGAAGAATTGATAAAAGCCCCGATCCTAGGGTGATACTCGAGTAATAAAGGTTTAATAATGTGACTTTAACAATTTTTAACACTCATAATGTGCCTGAAATAAAAAGCGTCGTGGTGATGAGCGAACTCATGCGTCGCCACACGTAATCCCAAAACCGCCGCTTCTGGCTGGCTGTCGTTGGGAACTTTCCTTGGAACTCCCAACTGCTGGTATCGCGCGTGATGTCCTACCGGCACACCACGTGCAGGATAAAATGTTCCTAGTTTTTTAGTGTTTTCAATCCACGGGGCAAATCACAGCAGCCTTTGGTTCTCCCGGCGTCAGGATTGGCATCGCTCAGCTCAACCATAAAGTCCTACTCCACCACGTGACGGTATATATTTCAGTCCAGAAAACCAGGCCTCAATGTGTAGATAAAAGTTGGTATATTTATTTGATAAAATTATTACAGGAAGAATACATTGAGAATTACCTGTTATCGGATGGCAGACTGTCCAGGTGGTAAAGCAAGCAACAGCCCCTGATATTGGAAAACAAGACCGTCACTCCCAATGTTCCAAAGTGAAATGATTCCTCAACGTTTCTACTTACAACAAAGCTTTATCCAAGAGCACTCTTCCCCTTGAACTTGGGATGCCTGTCCCTGGTTATAAATATACACTCACACACACACACACACGAAATGTAAACATTTTCAACACATAGCAACTTTTCAGGGGTTTTAGAGTCCTCTTACACGGTGCACGTGTGGCTCGTTTGACCGTGCATTGTGCTGAACGTGTAATTGGAGTTGGATATAGGTTTCTCCGCTCCAAGCAGCGTACCGCTGATAGAATTCGTATAGAGCGATTGATAAGAGCCCCCGAGTCTTCCTACGTTAATTGATGGCTCATTCTGTAGAGCAGCTGTGGCACTCCAGAAGTCTTCAGCTGTTGAGGTGAGACACCTGATGTTCCTGGCAGTGAGTGGCGTCTGATAATATTCACGAGACGATACGTCCAGGTTTGACATTGATTTGTCGCTTTTTTTTTCAAAAGGACAAACCGGCTTCGCTCAACTGGTGGGAACCTCCCTGGATTAAATACCAGAGTCAGCGTCCCCCGAGGTGAGTCTGGCTCACTTGCAAGTGTAAAGGGGTGGGGATTGGGAGACAGGGTCTGGTGGAGGCCACATACCAGCATGAATGGAGAGACATATGAATTGATGGAGGCAATGAAGAGAAAAAGAGGCATGGAGGCGGTGGATACGTGGGACGTGAGAAGGCGCACAGTTTATGGGTTGCCAGGTGCCAGTATTGAACCGTCCTGATTTGGACACTGTCCCTAAAACATATACAGGTTAATAACTGGACATGTATGTGTATACGTTATTTTGTCTCGGACATAGCTGACGTGACCGCTTGGCGGGCACGCGGGATTTCCCGAGCAGGGAGGAGCAGGGGGTGTGGAGGGTGGCTGGGCAGCTTCCTCCATCCTGATTGTGTTGCGCTGGTAATGCACTCAATCAGTGAGGTGGTGTCAGGAGCAGGGGGTGGATCCAAGGAGCTCGGACCATGAAGAGATGTGTGTCACATCTACCATTTGCAATGAGTCCAAGAGATATTAACATCTTGCAAGAGACACACTGGCATTCATAGAGAGGGACAGTAACAAGAGAAGGGACACACGGACCTAGTAAGAGCGTTTGGCACATTACTTTTGGGGCAAAAAAATGTATTTCCAATCGCGCGGTTGTGCACCGAGTGTACTAAGCTCAAATTTTTCTCCATCTGTGCCAAAAGGTAATTTTGGGATGGCAGACATCGACTGCGCTTTGGCCAACAGATGTAAAATTGTATGTTGCTAAGAAAAGAAAGAAGAATATTTTGAGACAAAATCATTGAAAAGTGCCAGCAAATCATCTGCCAAGTCCAGCTACTACTAACCTAAAAGCGTCACCAGGTTCAAAAACCTCAAAAACTAAAAACTCAGTCAAGGAGCCACGATTGAGCCACCTTGTGTGAAGCATGGAAATCTGAAAACCTGGTCGGTTTGCGGCCTCTAGGACTGGATTGGCGGCCTCCTAAAGTTATTACTTTCCCGGGAGGGGGGAACGGGAAGCTTTTCTTTCAAAATCAGGAAACGCAAAGTCGATCGAACACGGAAAAGTAAGTTGAGACCGCTCCGGTTCCGTCAGCAGTGCGGGTGGCGGTTTGGCCATCGCTGTTGATGGCGATCAAATGAACCACCAAATGGCCCGAGGTCCGGTGGGCCCTAAAAAGGTTCAAAGCTGTCCATATGATTTCATATTCAGGTAATAATGCGGTGTGTTTAAATATATCAAGAAAGGTCTACAATATTAATACATAATCCAGCCGAAAATTCCAATCCAAATTTAATGGTTCCCTTGCGGCTGCCATTGTAACGTTCTGTCGGTCTCTTGTGTCACCTCCTGTGATTGTCATTTATGGCTGCTGTCTGTGACAGGGGCCAATTAGTGACAGCTGGAGCGGGATGTTACAAGATGGGCATTTGAATGTAAACTTTTCATTGTGAGATTTCGTTAGCAGTGATTTCCAGTTGGTTTAAAAAAATCCCTGCTGATATGAGTCATTTTATACATTGGAGGCTATTATTAAAATGTGATAGTGCCAATCGGGCCTATGGCACAGGAGACTCCCATTGAAGTCAATAATGTAAGACATGACGATAGTGCGCCCCATCGGCACTATTGCATTGAATGAATACCCCCCTTGTTCTTCCTTCATCTGGGAAGAGCTGAAAGTTCTTGGAAACGGACATTAAACGTGTCTATGACACTTAGGCTGGGGTTCACTACGATGGAGGTGTAATTGTGGGGCTCTGGGGTTACACAGTGACTTGTTATGTCAGTACTAGTAAAATCTCCCTTACAAATACCTTGTACCAGTAATGGACAGATCACAAAGTAGCAAACGAAAAGACTTTTGTTGCTGTTGGGCGGGTTTTTTTAACCTTCGTAAGTACTCTTATAAAATATTAAAAAAAAAGTGTTGATAAAACAACGATAAAACAGGCTTTAAAAAACAGCCAAAGGGCCTCGCACCAGAATAGAATATAATCTGATTTTGTGCGAGAGGTGAGTTTAACCCGTTGAGTGCTGTGAGGGCCGACGATTCCCTCTAGACATTTAAGCCCATCCCGTGGCCGCGTCCTTCGGAGTGTGATCACATGATGCGGCTCACGTGATGACAGCCCTCTGCCGGCTAGAATCGCGTTAGCCTTTTGAGGACCATCCCCCTCCAAGTGAGACAGAAAAGCCCACGAAGTGCGCACAGCCATACAGTTGGCCACCGGAGAGGGGCCAGGCACCATGACACGGCGCTGCAACACCATCCCGCGCTTCAGAGGCCCAGCGCTCTTTCCCCACAACGTTTTACGATTGCCAGATGCGGGGGTGCCTCTGTAACGGCCTCTTAACCTTCTATCCGGGGCCGGATCTCCTCCTCCAATCCTGTGACTTCCAAACGTTCACCGTGATCGCCACATGACAACGCGACGCAGCGTCGCCATGACACGCGACCCTTAGCAGGGAGGAGATGCGGTCGGGAGAAGGTAGTAGGCCATCCGCCAAACCACCCATTGCCGGGGGCGGGGCTTTGCAGGATTCCGGGCCGCAGGGGATTGGTTGTAGGATGCTGGGCCGCATGGAGACTGGTTGGAGGGCAGAGCACCCTGAGCTGCTTCCTTCTCGGAGCAGGTAGAGGAGTGTGTGTGTGTGTCTCTGTGTCTCTGTATGTGTGTGGCTCTGTGTGTGTGTGGGTCAGTGGCTGTGTGGGTCAGTGGCTGTGTGGGTCAGTGGCTGTGTGGGTCAGTGGCTGTGTGGGTCAGTGGCTGTGGGTGGGCCAGTGGCTGGGTGTGGGAGTCAGTGGCTGTGTGTGTGGGGGTCAGTGGGGCTCTGGTGTGTGGGTCGTGGCTGGTGTGTGTGGGTCAGTGCGTGTGTGTGTGTGGGTCAGTGGTCGTGTGGTGGTGTGTGGGTCAGTGGCTCTGTGTGTGTGGGTCAGTGGCTCTTTGTGTGGGGGTCAGTGGCTCTGTGTGTGTGGGTAGTGGTCTGGTGTGTGGGTCAGTGGCTCTGTGGTCTGGGTGTGTGTGGGTCATGACAACGGGACGCATTATGGCGCCGAGGCATCTCGAGATGCCACATTGTCATAGCAACATGTCACCGCCTGACGTCGGTCTCATTGTCATGGCAACGGGGTGCGTCACGTGATGTAATTTGTTTTATAAATAATTTTTTAATGTGTCCCGGTTTTTTATTTTGAAAATCTAGTCCCCCTACTGGAGGTGAAACACGCTATTTTTACACCCTGGGGTCCACAGTCACATACCGCTGAAGGTGGTGCCAGTACCATCCCCTCTAGAGGAAATAAAATGGAAGTTTAACTGTATTGCGTCATGCAGGGCAATAGGGACTCGCAACATCACCCAGGATGCTGGGAATTTCAATACAAGGCAGTACCGGTTCTACCTTTCCCTGTAAGCGTCTCGAGATCCAGTTAACGTGGTTCCGCTCCAGTGATCCCTCACCCCCCCCCTGAGAGGGCTGCTTGAAAACATCAAGATGCTATAAAGAGAGCAGCTTAGATTGTAAGCTCTCCGGGGCAGGGACTCAATTTCCTAAATGTCTTATTCCTATTATGTCCTGCTGTAGAGAGCAATGTGCATGGTTGACACTACATAAATAAATAATAAAAATAAAACTTAATATATATATATATATATATATATATATATATATATATCATATAATATATATATATATATTATTATATATATATATATAATAACTTTGTCATATAGCACTTTTCTCCCCATGGGACACAAAGGGCTTCGTAATTACAGGTATGCGGCATATAGGAATGTTACAAACACAGCCCCTGCCCAGATGAGTTTACAATCTATGTTTTTGGTGCCTGAGGCACAGGGAGATAGACTTGCCCAAGGTCACAAGGAGCTGACAGCGGGAATTGAACCAGGATCTCCTGATTACTCCGTTAACACAGTCAGTGTCTTTACTCACCGAGCCGCTCCTCCTATAAAAGATATACAGTACATCCATACTGTACAGTGTACATAAAAAGGGAAATCACTGCTAACCAGACAGCATAAGAGCTTAGAGAAAAAAATATTGCAACAGATTTAAAAAAAAAAAAAAGGATATCTCCCCAAATTCTCTGCAGAGACTGAGCTGCTCCCGCAGCCGTTTGTTTCCACACTGCGCCCCCCTGCAGGACGGCGAGTCTTCCAAATACGCGTCGTCTTTACTCACTCTTTAAACGCCATCAAGGCAGAACATTAAAGGCATTAACACAATACTAGGAGGCCATAAATCTATGCGTTCCGGAGGACACACTTTACGATCCCACTCCGTGCTGTCATTAACAAGCATCGCGTCGGTAGAGACAAGTGCCCTGTTGCCATAAAACAGGGAGAAGCCAGCGTCGGCGTACCAAAACACGGCCGCTCGCCCGTAATTTAGCAATCAGAGCGTGCGAGGGGCGCCTCGTTTAATGAGAAGTAAATTAGCCAGCGTAAAAGCACACTAGGGGTTTGCGATACCTTTCTAAGACCCCTCACCGCTGTCGGTTGGAGGCGGGAACACATTGCAAAAGGAGCGTGTGGAAAAGCGGTGCCTATACTGGGTGTACACCATCTAATCGTAAATAAGGGGTCTATATAGGGTTGCCAGGTGTTCAGTATTGAACGGGACTGTCCGGTATTTGGACACTGTCTAGTAAAAAATTGGGGGTAATACTGAACATGTATGTGTCCAGTATGACCTCTCTGGACATAGTGACCTCACCGGCTTGTGGGGGGGGGGGGGGGGGGGGGGGGTGTTTGTGTGGTGGGGGGGGGGGGGGGGGGGGGGGGGGGGGGGGGGGGGGCGTGAGATTTTCCCCATCAGGGAGAAAGCAGGGCTGTTGCTAGGGGGCTGGGCAGCTTCCTCCACCCTGATTGGCTGTTGCTGGGTAATGCAGCCAATCAGGAGGAGGTGACAGGAGCCTGACGGTGGGGCCAAAAAGATGAGGAAACATCATGGAGCAGAGAGCGAGGTGTGCGTGTCTCTCTCTCGAGCGTGAATCTGAAGCGTGTGTGTGTCTCAAGCGCGTCGCACCTTTCACCATTGTGTCCACTATTTTTGGAGAAGCCACCTGGCAACCCTATCTATGTATCAACGGAGAGAAAAGTGTGTCTGGACGCACGCCTCTGTCTTTTGGAGTAGAGCTGCGGTATATGGAAGACCAGCTTCTTACATCTCACACACTTATATATATATATATATATATAGCATATTTTGGGGCAAATAAAACGCTAGAGGGATGGTGTAGAGCAGGGGTAGCCAACTCCAGTACTCAAGAGCTACCAACAGGTAAGGTTTTCAGGATATCCCTGCTTCAGCACAGATAGCTCAATCAGTGGCAGTACCATTACTATGCAGAGTACCATAGTCAAAAACAAAGCCATCTGTGCTGAACCAGGGATATCCTGAAAACCTGACCTATTGGTAGCTCTTGAGGTCTGGAGTTGGCTACCCCTGGTGTAAAGACGCAGAATGTGATACATCTCATTATAATTGATGCACCATGTAACTCCCCCGCATTTCCTCCTATAGACACTCCCCGAGGTGCTAGCTGGGGCGGGCTGGGCAACATTGGAGCAAAATGGTTTAAAACATAGATGCAGGGTGAAAATGGCCTGGTTTTGCTCAAAAATTGCCAAGACCTTGTACATAGACCCACAAGATTTTATGATGGAATCTCCTCTTAAGACCCCCTTAGACTACTCCCCCGGGAAGGTCTCGCTGGTGCCTGTGTCACTCAGCACTCTAACACGCCTCTCCCTCCTCTGTCTGTGGCAGGCACACTGGGCAGTGTTAGCACATGCAGCTTATCAACCTCCAGGGATATAAAAGCCCAAACATCTGTTGAGGCTGTGAGGGGCCCTGGTTAGTAAGGCAAAGAGAGGAAGTGTACAGCGGGGGCTTTGTCATTCACACACTATGCTGGGGGGGGGAAGGCACAATATATAAACGCAGCACAAAGATGCTGGTGTAAATATACTGTGAATCATATTATATGGTACAAATAAACTGTTCCCTTATCATCCCAAGACCCAAACGTCACTGCCTCGCCCCCTCACCCTAGCATCGTTTAGACTCCAGGGAAGATACTGAAATCAGATCATTTCTGCTGGGCCTTTTAAATATGGTCGCCGCTGCAAAAACGCCTTTTGACTGAGCAAGTTTCTTCCCTATGCCTCCCTCCATATTTGATAGTGTTGACGTATATAGTTTTTCCTTCACTTAGCCCAGCTGGCCTCTGGGATACCAGTTGATGCTCAGACATTCGGGATTTATCACGTTTATTTTTTCTTCACAGAGCTACGGACCCCTAGTTGCCGCGTCATAGGAATCGCTGCCGCAGCTTTTCGTCGAGAAATTAGCAGGCAATCTTTGTATCTATTCCTTGCATGGAGGATGGGTGCCATGCTACACTCCAGGTCAGGGGTGGGCAACTCCCGTCCTCAATGGCTACCAACAGGCTCAGTCGAGATTGAGTCACCTGTGCTGAAGCAGGGATATCCTGAAAACCCGACCTGTTGGTGGCCCTTGAGGACTAGAGTTGCCCACTCCTGCTCTAGGTGCTTAATTATTACATCTACGAACCGTGCCAAACATCCTTTCAGAGTCATTTTTACCAATAACTATTTATAAAAATACTTATATATTTTTTTATCTTCCTAGTTAATAAATCAGCAATGCAAAGAGCCTAGGAACTGCCAAAAGAAATAAATAAAACTGGAATAAATACTAAGTGTGCCATTAAAACGATTTCAGTGTAATTGCTCGATGTAAACTGCCCCGAATTGTACTTGTAATCCTCTGGAGGTATAAAGATGAAGTTGATGTCTGGTTGTTCAAATTTCACTTAATAAATATCAATCAATGTGTTTAGCCAATCACAGGCCAGGCTGGGGCAATAAGGCACTTAGGGTGGTACTGAATAAGGTTTAGCCATATCAATGCATGACATTATGCCCTAACATTATTTTGAATAGTGGTTCTCAACCTTTTTTGAGCATGGTCAACCCTGGAGGATTTTTTAAATCTCAGGGGTACCCCTGCTCATCAGAAGGCTCACAACCCTACTCGCTCACACGCACAAACCCACCGCACTCATCTTGCACCTTAACATCACTCTCACCTTAATTTTCATAGCGTTTCACATTGACTCCCGTCCATCCCCTTGTTAAAAGCAGCATACTCACCATTTTTCTCAAGGTGCATCCCATTCTCCCACTCATCCCCTTTTCCATCACATGCTCCACATTCACGGCGGGGAAGCTGCGATCTGCCTTGCCTCTCTCTGCTCTATGCCGGGCTGAGATAGGAGAGTGAGTCCCCAGACAGTGCAAGCTGAGCAGTCAGCGAAGTGTGTCTCCCGGGGGGCCGTGGCACCCTTGGCAGAGGGTCGCCGCACTCCAGGGTACCACGGCACCCTGGTTAAGAAACACTGATTTAGGAAGATGATCTTGAAGAGGCAGAGGCCCCAGAATGGGGTCTTAGGCTCCTTAAGGGCTGCGACGTCCTGATTGGCGAGAGCTGGGGTGTCGGCTAACCTCCCTCCCCCTTCCCACACGGAGTGGGAAGGCTGCTTGTCCCCTCCCATGCAGGGGGAGGGGGGAGAGGGTATAAAGAGTGGGGCCCCAGGGGAGAGAGACAGAGCTAACGGAATTCCCACCCACCCATCCCCAATGTTTTGCTATTGTATTGAGCTGTTGGAATGTTATATTAACATGATTTTGTGTCACACAGGAGCAGTTTGTCTCCTCGTCACAGCGGAGCTGCCGCGCCAGCCAAGCTCACGAGACGGAGAACGGGCGAGGACTTTAGGGTCTGTCCCTCAGCTGGAGCCCCTAGAACAGCTCGGCAGGCTGGAGGCGCCGGCTGTAGGGCCGGGCCGGCCTATGCCCAATCAACGCTGGTAAAAGGCTGGGCGCCAGCTTTAGGGCTGGGCCTAAGCTGACCCTAGGGGCGGGAGGGGGAGGGAAGCAGCCCAACATCGGCTGAATGAGGATCTCCCCCTCCCATTTTACAGTGCTTTTGGGCGGGGGGAGGGAGCGGGCCAATTGCTGGCTGTCTGGGCAAGGATCTCCCCCCCATGCACATTCTACGGGCGGGGGGAGGGAGCGGGCCAATTGCTGGCTGTCTGGGCAAGGATCTCCCCCCCATTTTGCATGGAGCATACTTGGCTGGCGGGCAGGCTGGTAGGATTTTAACAGCGGATGTTAAAATAAAGCTGTGACCTTTTCTTCCAACATTGTGTGGTCTCCATTATTTGGTTTAGCGTCACAAAGGAGGGACGGCGCATAAAGCCTTTAGTGTTCTGTATAAGCAGAACTGTACACAGAAACCCAGGTAGCATCTCCCCCACAGGGCATAGCGACTTGCTCAAGGTCAAAATAGTCCGACAATGACATCTGGACTGTGTTCTCGCACTCCAATAACATCACTGTTACTACAAACAGTAATATTGTATAGTGCTGCATGCTTATTTTCAGGATGTGGTAGCGGTGTAGAAATACACAATACAGGCATACCCCGCATTAACATACGCAATGGGACCGGAGCATGTATGTAAAGTGAAAATGTACTTAAAGTGAAACACTCCCTTTTTTTCACTTATTGATGCATGTACCCTACTGCAATCATTATAACGTGCATAACTGATGTAAATAACGCATTTGTAACAGGCTCTATAGTCTCCCCGCTTGAGCACAACTTCGGTGCAGGTAGGTTGTTCAACTTTGCTGTTCAGGACGTGCTGACAGGCGCATGCGTGAGCTGCCGTTTGACTATTGGGCGATATGTACTTACTCGCGAGTGTACTTAAAGTGAGTGTCCGTAAAGCGGGGTATGCCTGTAATAGAGCATAGCATGTTCTATATACAGAAGATTCATATACATTGTGCACAAACATGCATAGAGCTTAATGCTCATTTTTAAGATTCCGGACCTTAAAATCATTATCATTATACACTGAAGCATGCAAGTTCATTCTGAACACACTGCAAGTGCAGTCACTTAGGGGCTAAATCTATATGTGACAAGAAGGCTGCTTCAGCACATATAGTCTCAGCTACTTAGGATCACTATATCCAGTCTGCATATATTGTGTATCAATATGCAGTGCAATACGTTCACTTCTGGTTGTCTGGAAGTGTATATAGAGATACTGCAGGGTACAGCAATGCTGAGTATGTTAAAGATCACTCTTACTAGTCCATAAAAATCAACCACAAGAAATGAACTAGAGACGCTTAACTCGCTTAAAATAAAATGTTTCACGTGTTTGTGAAAAAAAGACATATACTTTCTCCGGGAACAGTGAATTCAAGTCGATCAGCTACCGAGTTCGTCTGACTAATGACGGCCTCATAACTGCTTTGCAAACAAAGGACAAAACGAAAAGAGCAATTTACCTGGCACTACAAGGACTGACAAACACTCTTACCGCACAAAGACATCAGATAATAATTGTAAAAACCCTCCCAAGCTTTTGAAATGGAAATGTTACAAGTTTGTTTTATTGAAAAATACTTCTCCTTCCAGGTTTATTTTGGGAATTCAGCTCCATTTAACCTATTAAACATCTCACTTGTCTTTGGTTCACCTTCGTCCTAGGAGGGACTAACCCTTTAACCATCACAGTGGTGGATATCCAGCAGCATCCGGGTACCGTTGGACTTCCGGGATCGTGACCTCGTGATGGCTTCAGTAGCGGTCACATGGTTACGACCCCTCCCCCCATGTGATGACCATTTCAATCATGCCGGTCAGCCCCTAGAAAACTTGCATTTAAACCATGTATGTCCTTATTTATATAGCACTGTCCCCGTACATAGCGCTTTACAGCAGTAACACACGGGACATCATAGGAACAAGCGCTTTAACATAAAAGTAGGCATTACGAAAATAAGTCACTGCCCTGAAGAGCTTACAATCTAAGTGACCATGATGTACAGCACAAAGAACTCTGGCGGCGTGACGGGTCCATCACATGGGCAGCGAGGAGGTGAATGGTACAGGAGGACCAGCCAGTTCTTTTGGCTTCTAACTCCAATTCTGCAACTTGACTAAGGACGTGAAGAATGAACCTCGTTAAAGCATCTAATCTTTCTATTTCCGAGTGCAAGGCCAGAGGGGGGAAAAAAATCTGGAAGCTAGGAACCTTCCAGGCGTGAAAAATGAACCAGATGCAAATCTCCGGCTGCTGAAGATGACAGTCATTTATAAAATGACAGCAGTCCATGCTGCTTGCTTTGTGTGTGTGTGTGTGTGTGTGAGGGGGGGGGGGGGGTTAATTTAATATTTTCTGAGCCGTGTGATACCTTGGAGAACATAACCCAGTTTCCCAACTTCCAGGGACCCCCCTCAGTTTCCCAGACATGTAGGCGAATAGAAACAAGACTGGCACAAAAAACAAACAAAAAAAACCTACAAATATCTGGAGAACCGGGCAGACCCCCGGAGGTCAAGGGACCCCAGATCTGCTTTGGAGGACCCCAGGTTCACATACAGTAAAAGAAAAATAAATAATTTAAAAAAATGGGGATTGTGTCCTTTCTGCATTCCTGAGATACCGAGCCCTACGAAACAGGGTCCCAGAAATGGACCCAGGTGGATTGCAACAGAAACAAAAAAGTAACTCCTTTATCTTTAGGTAAGGTCGCCAAACGTCCCCCAGAGCAATCCGGGTATGCGCAGGTGTGTAGAAAAGTGCAATTATCAATAACTGCACGCAGCATAAATATCTTGCTAAAATTAACAAACATATGCTGTTTACAAGTCTCCCGGCTACAAAACGGGGTAACAGAGCAAAAAAAAAACCAGCCCCAGAATTAGAATTTGGAGTATCTCCTTTGATAAATCTGGTGCAGTTTTTTTTTGTTGCAGCTGGGAGACATTAGTAAAGAGCGCGCTAATTATGCGTATCAATACCATATTACAGGTGATATCACCCTATCATCATATTGTCTGATACAAAGAGACCAACGTTTTGCTGTTGATACGTTTTGGATCCTCGAATCCTAAACAATGGCAGGTTCTCCTTGCAGGCTGCCGGGAGAGGGTTTGCTTTTCCTGCCCTTTGGCTGAGATGTGTGAGTGTGTGTACGTTGCACCCTGCGGTTGAAGGATGGAGACTTGAGTGATAGAAGGTGTTGCTGAATCCTGTTACTGACTGCAGGGGAAGTGTAAATTGAAAAGGCTCCAGGGCGAGACAGCGAAAGCGTAGCAACTTACAAACCCTCCCCGGCTAATGAAACCTTGCACAGCGGACGCGCCTCCGTCTCAACGCTGCTAGCAAATGTATTTCTCCGTCAGCTTAGATTTTATTATCGCCAGCACGCGGAGCCAGCAATGTAAAAACGACTTGTGGATGCTGATAAAATTAAGTACGCGGCTGTTGTGAATTGAAAGTAACCCTTTCATCGCAGCCAGGTCCTTGCAGTGACGGTACTAAAGGAGTATGGAGCATCACAGCTTTATTTACCGACTCACAGTACCACTACTTTGCTGATTATACACTCACAATCACTTTCTTTTAAAGGTAAACTGGGTTTACTTTATAGATCTGTCCTCCTTCCTATTTCTAGAACTCACATATTGTCAACATCTCTGTAGTGTACAGTCCAGGGGTGCTCACCTCCAGTCCTGAAGCCCCCCCAACAGGTCAGGTTTTAAGGATAACCCAGCTTCAGCTCAGGTGGTTTTAATCAGTGGCTCAGTCTACTCAGAGCCACCTATAATAATAATAGTTTGTTCTTGTATAGTGCTGCTAGTTTTACGTAGCGCTTTACACAGACATTTTTGCAGACACAGTCCCTGCCCCGTGGAGCTTACAATCCATGTTTTTGGTGCATGAGGCACAGGGAGATAAAGTGACTTGCCCAAGGTCACAAGGAGCCAATACTGGGAATAGAACAATCCCCTGCTTCAAACTCAGTGCCAGTCAGTGTCTTTACTCACTGAGCCGTACCTGTGCTGAAGCAGGGATATCCTCAAAACCTGACCTGTTGTGGTGTCTTGAGGACTGGAGTTGAGCACCCCTAGTGTACAGTACAGAGAGGTTTGCCCTAATACATCATAAATGTAGATAATGTTTTTGTTGGATACACTACTTTAAAAAACAAAATCTACTTTAACATCTGTTTACAGGTTCTTGCAGCACTGAGGGAGTTGAAATGGAACCTACTGTATTAAGACAAGTCTTTTTCCTACAATAATGGGAGGTCACGCTCACAATGGACCCTCACATTCACCCAGTTTAAAGGCCCCCCAAAGTAATTAACAAAAATGAAAATGTTGTTTTTAACCTCTTCACTGCTTGAAATGAAGGGGGGGGGGGTGGTGGGGGAAGACACAAGGGGAGGGGAACTGAGGAGGAAAAAAACACACTGCAGCCCTCCTCTACACTAGGGGTACTCAAACCTTTCAGTCTGCCCCCCCCTGCCTGCTCTCCCCCCCCCCCCCCCCCTCCTTACCTCGTCTTCGGCATCAAATGACGCTGCTGGGTCACGCGACTCTGCAGCGTCATTTGACGCCGCGTTGCCATGGCGATGCATCGCGGAAGGAAAGTTGCAACAGCCTTGTGCGATTCCCCGGCATTTAAATGCCTTGGGGAAGAGCACGTGGCCTTTGCATGCCCCCCAATTTGCGCACCCCTGCTCTACATCGACAACACACTTTGCAGACCCCCCACCTTTCTCAACACCCACAAAACACACTGCAGACACACACACACACACAAACCACATTCTGCTGCCTCCTCTAAACCCAAAACACACACACTGCAGGCCCCCCACTAAACACGCAGCAAAAAAACTGCCCCCCTCCCCTACAAGACAAACACTGCAGATACACACAAATACACACCAACAGAACACACTGTGTAGCCCCCCTCAACAACCACAAACCATGCAGCAGACACATCAACCCACCAAACACACTGCAGATACACACAACTTTCTCCTCACTGTCTCCTGTGCGGAGCTCTCTGCAGGCAGGTTGGGGGAGGAGTCAGTGTCTGGCTGGTGTCTTCTGTCCAATCACCTCCCCTGTCTGAGAGCTGCTCACTCCCTATATATGAGAACTCAAAGCTGATTTGTTGAAAAGCTTGGCAAGGTGCCAAATAATGCCCAGAATTTTAACCAATCAAAGAGCAGGGATTTCAATAACGCCCAGAATTTCTAACAGTTTAGCCTGTAATGTAGCATGACGCTGCATTATCTTCTAGTAACATAATGTTATGCCAGTCTTGGGGTTACTCCGATCCGAACCACCAAGACAGCTTTCGCTAAAGTGGAGAGACCGCGAACATTATGTCTAACTGTGGCATTACACCCACCCACACACACCAAAAGCCATATTTCAGGGTCTGGATAGAAGTAAGGCCAAGCTTAGGTATAACTTAAATAGCACATCGTTAAGTCCTGGCGTTAACCTTAACGGACTTTAGCGTGCTAGAGCCTCATATCATTTGCATGTCATTATTAGTAACGCCCGTTATTGTTACCACTATGGTCAAGGGTGGCTAGGGGCCACTTTTTTAATTTTTTTATTACGGGATTGAAGCACGGGGTCTCCGAAGCTGAATTGTATTAATTTAAGCAACGGGGACCCCCTGCTTCCAGAGATATTGACCTCGGTTGGGGGTGCCGGTATCTCTGCAGCTTGAGTGCCTAACGAAATGGAGGCTTAAAAGTCCCGTGTCATGCGGGCCAATAGGAAGCCATGACGTCATCCCTTGCGGCTTCCTATTGGCTCGCATAACCGGGACATTTAAACGCCACAGGGATACCGGCATCACCTACGGAGATAAGTATCTCTGGAAGCAGGGGGTCCCCGGAGCTGAACTTAACACAGTTCATCTCCGGAAACCCCCTGCTTTAATCTGTAATAATAATAATAATAATAATAATAAATAATATTATATATATATGTATATTTATTTGTGCAGTGTTACATTTTGCTGCTTTAATGTTACATTGTTGCCCTTTGAAGATACACTGTTAGGGTTTGGATCTGGACCTGAGTGCAGTAGGGGGAAGGAACAGGGGACAGAGACACGGTGTAGCACCCAATCAATACCTGATACAGCTAAAACCTGATGGAAATGGAAAGCAGCCTGGTCTCATGGGCTGTTTGCTTTACAAGAAGGTTTCACTTGATCCCACTGATTAACCCCAGATGTATAACACAGGACCTATGCAAGGGGCTGCCCTTCACACCTCATTTCTCTGCATTAAGAGCCTTTGTGTGGATTCACCCCGCACTCCTTCCTACACCCGCCTCTGCTGACAACATCGTGATGTTGGAGACTAGAGCTAAAGAATCTCCTTTCTCCGTACATAACACTGAGAATGGGCTCCAGACGGGCAAGAAATTCCCCGCATTGGGGCTGAGTAAAAAGGTGTTTCACACCGACCTCAATTATATATCTCCACTATAGGAAACGTCTGCAGAATTGCACTTAAATATAAGTTCAGTTATATATATATATAGTATTATCTATATTATATATATATATATATATATAAAACGGTGTTTCCCCCCCCCGCCCCCCCAATCTCATATTGGCCCCTTACGTGAGGAAACTGCCCCATGTTACATGTACTATAGTGTGGTGCACCTGCTGGCTTACAGAACTCCTGAGTCTTCCGCGGTGATATGGGGAAATACATCAGGACTAGCTCGTGAGGTAATGCTGAGAACTACTCACTTCTGGTACAGCGCCTCCATCTCTTCCAGGTCCCCACGACAGCAGGGAGGAGTCTCTGAAAGAGAACCTCTGGGCGCAGCTTCCCCCTGAATGACTCCACTCTCAGGCGAGAAGGTTCTTTCAAATTGGACATTCTTTATTGTCATCTTTAGTGGCAGACTGCCCATCATTGCGGCCGGTCTCTAGACGCTCATCATAAAGGTTACCCACTTCAAGGAAGTCCCTGGACACCACTCCTAGTCAGGGCCCTAGAAGCTGTCCTTGCTCTTCCCTTACTCTCTAATAGAATAATGGGAATAGTCTGCCCACCGCTCCCATAGGGGAGGGCCACAATCCTTGCCAGAGCCCTGGCAATGTGTTGGGTCAGACAGTCTCATTCAGGTGGGATGAGACACTCACACACACTAAATTCAGGCAGTGTTGTATACTATATAGCTCCAGTAGGCACCACCCCTGTGTCACTGTAATTGGACACAGAGCATGATGTCACTTCCTTCACTACACAATACACATCACGGGATGAGGGCAAACCTCATGATTACTCCTGGCAAACCTGTCCTTTTAACAGGGATTATTGCACAGGAGGAGAGAGGCATGTAACCCCAAAATTACACAGGGCTACATACATACACACACACACACACACACACACACACACACATATATATATATAGAAAGAGAGAGAGAGAATAAAGCGCCCGATCCTAGTGTGATATCCGAGTATAAAGGTTTAATAATGTGGACTTTAACAATTAAACACTCATAATGTAGCCATGAAATAAAAGCGTGGTATGAGCGAACTCATGCGCCAACGTGAATCTCCAAACCGCCGTTCTGCTGGCTACGTCGTGGGACACTTTCCTTTGGAACTCCACTGCTGGTATCGTCGTCTGTATGGTCCTCCGGCAACCCGAACGTGCAGTAAAATGTTCCTAGTTTTTAGGTTCCCAATCCACGAGGGCAAATCACAGCAGCCTTGTTCTCCGGCGTCAGGATTGGCACTCGCTCAGCCACCATAGCCTACTCACACCACGTGACGGGTATATATTTCAGTCCAGAAAACCAGGCACTCACATGTGTAGATAAAAGTGGTGTATATTTATTTATAAAATATTTTTACCAGGAAGTAATACATTGAGAGTTACCTGTATAGGATGCAGACTGTCCAGGTGTAAAGCAAGGCAGCACCCCTGATATGGGAAAACAAGACAGGCACTCCCAAGTTCCAAAGGTGAAATGTATTCCTCAACGTTTCTACTTACAACATAGCTTTATCAAGAGCACTCTTCCCCTTTGGAACTTGGGAGTGCCTGTCCTGTTATATATACACACACACACACACAGAAATGTAAACATTTTCAACACATGCACTTTTCAGGGGCTTTTAGAGTCCCCTTACACGGTGCAGCGTTTGCTCTGTTGCCCTTGCATTGTGCTGATACTGTATTGGAGTTGGATAAGGTTCTCCCGTCCAACGCAGCGTCCCGCTGAGACAATAAATATGTATAAGCGGATGATAAGGCCCCGAGCTTCCTACGGTATTGATGGCTCATTTCTGTAGAGCAGCTGTGCACTCACAAAGCAAAGTGCTTCAGCTGTTTGAGGTGAGACACTTGGATGTTCCTGGCAGTGAGTGGCGCTGATAAATATTCACGAGCGATACGCCAGGTTTGACATTTGACTTGTCGCTTTTTTTCAAAAGGACACCGGCTTCTCGCTCAACTGTGTGGGAGACTCCTGGAAATACAAGCAGCTCCCGGGACTCTGCCCACTGCAAGTGTAAAGGGGTGGGATTGGGAAAGGGGCTGGTGGAGGGCATCAGACACAGCCATGAATGGAGAGAAATATGAATTGATAGGAGGCAATGACAGAGGAAAAAGAGGCAGGGACAGGTGACGTGGGACTGTGAGAAGGCGCACAGTTATAGGGTTGCCAGGTGTCCAGTATTGAACCTGTCCTGTATTTGGACACTGTCCACTAAAACATTACAGTTAATACTGGACATGTATGTGTATACTGGTATTTTGTCTCTGGACATAGTGACGTGACCGGCTTGGAGGGCCGCGGGATTTCCCCGAGCAGGGAGAGAGCAGGGTTGTGGCTAGGGGGCTGGGCAGCTTCCTCCATCCTGATTGGTTGCTGCTGGGTAATGCACTCAATCAGGAGGTGGTGTCAGGAGCATGGGGGTGGATCCAAGGAGAGGACCATGAAGAGGTGTGTCACATCTACCATTGTGTCCAGTATTTTTGGAGAAGCCACCTGGCATTCCTAGAGGGGACAGTAACAGAGAGGACACAGGACCTATGTACAGAGCGTGGCACATTACTTTTGGGTGCAAAAAAATGTAATTTCAATCGCGCCGGTGTGCACCGATGTACTAAGCTCAAATTTCTCCATCTGTGCCAAAAATGTAATTTTGGGATGCGCAGACATCGACTGCGCTTGGCGCACAGATGTAAATTGTATGTGCTAAAGAAAGAATATTTTTGAGACAAAATCACTGAAAAGTGCAGCAAAATCATCTGCCAAGTCCAGCTCTAACATCATAAAATCGGTCACCAGGTTCAAAAACTCAAAACTAAAACTCAGTCAAAGCTGAGCCACCGATTGAGCCACCTGTGCTGAAGCAGGGATATCCTGAAAACCTGGTCTGTTTGCGGCCCTCGAGGACTGGAGTTGTGCAGGCCTGACCTACAGTATATATTTCCAGCGGGGAACGGGAAAGTCTTTTTCTTCAAAATCAGGAAAGCGCAAAGTCCGATCGAAACGGAAGTTGAGACCGCTCCGGTTCCGTCAGCCGGGTGGCGGTTTGCCATCGCTGTTGATGCGATCAAATGACCACCAATGCCCGAGGTCCGGTGGCACTAAAAAGGTTCAGAAGCTGTCATCTGAATTTTCATATCAGGTAATAATGCGGTGTGTTTAATATATCAAGAAAGGTCTACATATTAATACAATAATCCAGCGAAGTCATCCCAAATTAATGGGTTCCCTCTGCGTGCTGCCATGTTCAGCGTTCTGCGTCTCTCTGTTGTCACCTCCTGTGATGTCATTTATGGCTCTGTCTGTGACAGGGGCCACTTAGTGACAGCTGGAGCGGGATGTTAAAAGAGGGCAATTTGAATGTAACTTTTCATTTGCAGATTTCTTTAGCAGTGATGTGTCCCGGGTGTTAAAAAAATCCCTGCTGATAGATCATGTTATTACATTGGAGGCTATTTATTAAAATGTGATAGTGCCAATCGGGGCACTATGGCACGGAGACTCCCATTGAAGTCAATAATAGTAAGCATGCGATAGTGCCCCGATCGGCACTATTGCACTTGAATGAATAACCCCCATTGTATCTTCCTGTCATCTGGGAAGAGCTGAAAGTTCTTGGAAACGACATTAACGTGTCTATGACACATAGGCTGGGGTTCACTACATGGGGTATTGGGCTCTGGGGTTACAAGTGACTTGTATGGCAGTTACTTAGTAAATCTCCCTCGTACAAATACCTGTACCGTAAATGACAGCTACAAAGTAGCAATACGAAGACTTCTTGGGCGCTTTTTTTAACTCTTCGTAAGTACGCTTATAAATAATTAAAAAAAAAGTGTTGATAACAACGATAAACAAGGCTTTAAAAAACAGCAAAGGCCTCGCAGAATAGAATATAATCTGATTTTGTGAGGAGTGAGTTTAACCGTTTGAGTGCTGGAGGGCCACAGTCCCTCTAGCACTTTAGCCATCCCGTGGCCGCGCCTCGGAGTGATCACATGATTGCGGCATCACGTGATGACAGCCCTCTGCCGGCTAGATCGCGTTCAGCCTTTCTGCGGACCTCCCCTCCAAAGTGAGCAGAAAGCCCACGAAGTGGCCACTCCATCACAGGGGGCCACCGGAGGGCCAGGCCCCATGACACGGCGCTGCACCGAGCCCCGCGCTTACAGAGGCCCCGCGCTCTTCCCCACAACGTTTTAACTGATTGCCAGAATGCGGGGGCCTCTGTAACTGCCTCTTAACCTTCTCTCCGGGGGCCGGCATCTCCTCCTCCAATCATGTGATGCAACGTCACCGTGACGCCACATGACAACGCGACGCAGCGTCGCCATGACAACGCGACCTAGCAGGAGGAGATGCCGGTCTGGAGAAGGTAAGAGGCCCCTCCGCCAAAACCCCACCGAGGCCCGCCAAACTCCCAGCCGGCCCTGACGCGGTGGCCCCATCGTGGGGCATTGAAAGGGTTAAACCTTCATAAACGCAGCACGCTGTGCTGATCCCAAAGTCGCAGTGAGTCATCAGGAATGTATTGCGCACTGCAGAGCGCTCTGGCTGCAAAAGGGCGAAAGCATAAAAGACAGAAAACATATGCAGCATGGGTTACACCAGGGGTGCTCAACTCCAGTCTTCAAGACCCCCTCCCCCCCCAACAGGTCAGGTTTTCAGGATATCCCTGCTTCAGCACAAGTGGCTCAATCAGTGGTTCAGTCAATGAGCCTGCTTCTGCACAGGTGGCTCAATCAGTGGCTGAGCCACCTGTGCTGAAGCAAAGAGATCCTGAAAACCAGACCTGTTGGGGGGGTAGGGGGGGTTTGAAGAGTGGAGTTGAGCACCCCTGGTTTAACCCATATCTAGCAGAGCCCCACATGAATGATTTCAACCGCTATTTCTTGGCATGTGGCAAACGCCGGGAGCGTGGAGAGTGAAACGTGGGCTGAGGGCGAAGGAGGAGGGAAAAGAAGGAGAAATGAAGGCAATTTCTGAAAGAGAAATATTTTTGGAACCAGCCGGGGCTTGAAGGAATACATTTCTCGCCTGTGATGTTAATGTCTGATCTCAAACACTTACTCTTTAGCTTAAAGGGGTGTGAAAGACTTTGTTCTGGGATCCTACTGTACTCTCCGTACTCCCCCACTGTCCCGCTGTGTGAAAGCTGCAAGGCTTTCGGACACATTCACAGAGCAGGTTCTCCGGGCAGTGAGTATATAGGTAGATATTAACCCAGACTTTACAGGAATTTAAACTGGGGTGTGGGTATTATTAACCCCTTTGCTGCCAGAAGGGGCCTGCACTTGGATTGAAGCAGCGGCCCCCTCCCCCGAAGCCTATAAGAGTTTATCGCACATAATGTTAGTATTTTACCTCATGAGCATTTCCTGCTTTTTACTGTATGTATTGTTAGTGTTAGGAAAAAAAAAACATGATTTTATTCATCATGACCACCTGGGGTTAGCCTGGTAACCTGTAACCTGCACTGGGCTCTGGGGAGAGCTCCATTTTAACCTCCCAGACACCCAATATTTCAAAAGCCTCAATCTCCTGAACGGAGCAGAAGATTTTGATAACAACAGCGGTGGGAAGAGCAAGAAGTGCTGTTTGAAATGCGTATATATATATATATATATATATATAGATATATATATATATATATAATATATATATACACACACATATACAGTGGTTGACAAAAAAACAAAAAATCTACTCGCCAAACAAAATCTACTCCACCTAGTACCAAAGTGTGCTGCTGGGCCAATATTACTCGCCGGGGGGTAAATCCACTCGCCCGGGGCAAGCAAATGTATAGGGTTTGTCGAACACTACACACACCACACACACACCACACACACAACACACACACACACACACACACACACACACACACAACACACACACACAACACACACACACCACACACACACACACACACACACACACACACACACACACACACACATATAGATTATGCTCATCTGCATGTCTTAGGCAGGTCTGCAACCCCGCCTTTCCCCATTATCACCCAGCATACAGCACTTCCACTGCAGCAAGGGATTCTGGGAAATGACATGCAAATGAGCACACAGTGATGTAGAAGGGACGGTGACGGACAGTACTGTGATAGGGGGGGGGAGGGTTTGTTTTAACCCCTCCAGTGCCCCAGAAGGTCCAGCTGTGAAATGAGCAGACTCAATGTGCAACTGGAAGCTATTTTTGGGTACTGTCGGGTTCCTGTACCCTGCCCTCCTTACCTCCCCCGCACCACCCCCCCCCCCCATCTGCCCCTGGACACTCACTTCCCTGAAGTGAGTCTGTATAACTTGGCAGCATTAGGTTAGCGACCAGTGAGGTCTGCCAAGTCATACCAGCCAGAAGCCAGGTTCCAGCCATCCATTATAACTGGCTCTCTCAGCTCATGATCAATTCACTACTTGAGGATGGGGGAGCGAGGTTGGATACTTTACTTAATGAATCAATAAAGCAAACTTAAATGATTATGGCAGCTGTAAGTACAGATGCATCTCTTTTTAAAAAGCAGAGAAAACATAGTGGGTAATATGTAACACGGGCAATGGTGAGGGAAGGAGGTGGCGTACATGGCGAGGGTATTACCAGCGGAGAGAAGGAGCTGGTAATGCCACTGTACAGAGCACTGCAAAGTAGCAATGCATTTCTGGCCCATCTGGAAAAGAAAGGATTAGCCATGTCTCAGAGCTGCATCATAACGTCTCAGTGATCTTTGGAAACTGTGCAGCACTCTATACACTGCGCCACATAACCTAGCTCTGCTGCATTCTGCATGAATACAGCACATGGACACTGCATCTGAGAGCTATTCATGCAGCCACATCTGGGGTGGAATTTGGCTCGTCAATCGCTTCTTCCCCTCCAAATCACATACAGGGCTCCCATTTACTTGTCATTGAGCCGCTCAGAGGATAGGTATTTGGTTTAAATGTAATAAACGTATTCATCTCTTTCCACCTTTCACTGCCACACCCACACTCTCCCTATCTCTAAGGAACACCACAATCTCACCAACACCTCAAGACCGCAGTCCAGGGCTCACCTTTGACTCGGATCCCTCCTTCATTCCTCACATCAGTCCCTCACGAAGTCCTGCCATCTCTACCTTCGAAATATCGCAAAGATGCGCCCTTTTCTCACTCATGATGCAACTAAAATCCTAATTCACTCCCTTATCCTGTCCCACCTTGACTACTGCAACCTTGTCACGGTTGGCATTCCCCCTGCCCACCTCTCCCAACACCAATCCATCCAAAATGCTGCTGCCAGACTCACCTACCTCACTCACTGCTCCACCCCTTAAGGTTGGAAGAAAGGAGATTTAATTAGCAACAAAGGAAAGGTTTTTTTTTTTATACTAAGGGCAGTTAAAATGTGGAATTCATTATCTATGGAGACTGTGATGGCAGATACAATAGATATCTTGCAAACATCTTTTTAGAAAGGAAAGATATACAGGGATTTACCCAATAAGTAAACCTAGGAAGGATGTTGATCCAGGGAGTCATCTGATTTGCCATTATTGGAGTCGGGAAGGAATTAATTTTCCCCCTTACGAGATATAATTGGATAATGTTTTACTGGGATTTTTTGTTTGTCTTTCTCTGGATCAATATACTGTAAATACAAATATAGGATAAAGTATCTGTCGTCTAAATTTAACGTGGGTTAAACGTGGACATACTGTGTCTTTTGTCAACCTCATCTACTATGTAACTTCTGCTGCTGCACTATGCAAATCCCTACAATGGCTTTCCATATCTTCTAGAATCAAATGTAAAACCCTAGCTTAATTTACAAAGCTTTGAACGACGCTGCCCCACCTTAGGTCTCGTCCAGGGTGGAAACAGGCCCGCTGGCGCTCCAGCGCTGCGCCCTGCTTGGCCGGCGATTCCTGGCCGGCTAGGTGCACGCACGTCTGGGGGCGCGGCCACGGCGTCACGGAGCTGGTTCGCACTCATTGGGCGATACGCTCACGTGCCGCACTTGCGAGCAGCAAAACCACGTGCATTATCGCAACGTGTCCAGCGTGAGCGCGCGCGCCCGCTCAGCACCACCCTGGACGAGGCCTTACATCTCAGCCCTCATTCCAAAATATATTTTAAAGCCCTCTACATTCTGCACACGACATCCGCCTTTCCTCCCACCATATTACGTCCTCCCACCCCCGCCTGCAAGACTTCTCCCGTGCTGCCCCCTCTCTCTAGAATTCCCTACCACGTACCATCAGATTCTCCCCCAGCTTTCAGATGTTTAAAAACACCCTGAAAACTCACCTCTTCATGGAAGCCTGCTCGCCATACCTCTAACATCCAACTTCTCTCCCCCTCCAACCCCATTGGGAGCAGCTGGGTGGCTGGACCAATCTTCACCTTATGTGCCATCCTCCCCAAAAAACTTGAATGGCTTCAGCCATCAGACAGGGCCTTATTCCAACCTGAGCCACACCTTACCCCACAATGAGCAGCCACCTTACCTTCTTGTTCCAACATTGTCCCTCATTCCCTCTAGAGTGTAAGCTCTCTGGAGCAGGGCCCTCATTACCTTCTGTATCTGTATGTGCACGTCCGTCCACATTTGTATGTAACTGTTTCTGTAATATACATAACTCTGTACCCCCATTGTACCGCACTGCGGAATATGTTGGTGCTTTACAAATAAACAATAATAATAAGGACCGTAAATTAATGGTTACAAATAGTGCAGAGCATGTGTATATGGGTGAGTGCTTTCTCTTTTGTTCAAATGACTCAACACCAAGTGGCACTCTTGGGATTTTTAGCCAGCGCCAAACTTTAGGCAAAATCCCGATTGAGCCCACTGGCAGGGGTTACCACCTAACCACCTGCCTTCCTCACAATGATGACAGCAACAGCCCCCAACCAGAATTCCAGACCCTCCGTCCGGTTCCTCTCCCTACAGCATGGTGACTTTAGCTGCAGTCCCCATCAGAATCCCTAGAGACACAACAAGTGTAGGAAACACACAAAGATAGAAGGGAGCTCTCGTTCTTCATTCATATTAATGGAACGTAGATCCTCACTCTATCCCTTTTTCCATTTCACCCTTGACTGGATCATTTTCTGCCTCTATTCCCGTTGCTAATTCAAACTAATTAAAGTTATAAAATAGAATAATTTGCGTGTCTGCGTAACTCCCCTGCCCACGCTGCTGAGTTATGTCTCTGTGTTAGCACCTGGTGTGAACAATCCCCTTTCTGATCAACTCACTAACCGTGGAACACATTTACTGCAGAGTCTGACGGCGCCGGGGGAAAAAAAAAAAAGACCCTGAAATAATGAAGAGGAGAGTAGGGAAAGGAAAAAAAAAAAGCTGAATACGAGGCGTTTCTGGTCTGATTTCAAATTTCACACTTCAGCACTTCCAAAAATGGGCAACGTGAAATTTTTCATTTTTCTTTTTCTTGTAATTACCAGGCGTCGGCTAAATGGATTTTTTCTCCGAAGCGAAACCTGGGTGCAGCCTGAGCGGGGCAGAGGTAAAATTACATAGCAGCCGTGTCTGGTATATTTAATATTCAAGTTTTTTTTTTTATGCCAAAATTCAACAGTTTCTCCGTTTTTTTTTTTTTTTTTTTAAAGCTGACGGTTCCCTGGGAAGAGTCCTGAGCCGGGTACGCCCGCAATAAACTGGAGACCACGGGGGAGATATCAGGTACAACTTCATGATCCCGTGTTAATGACTGTTTTGGGCAGTTAACCCTTTTGATGCCCTATAGACGTAGCTACTATGTTATGGGGTCTGGGCACGGTCATAATCGTGCTGCTCATTCTTGTAGGGGAGATCGCATTCTGCGCGAGACGCGATCTTACCAGAATAGGGGTTACGTGATCTCAAAGGGTTAATGCAGGCAGGGCTGCCGACAGGGGTGGGGACAGCCAGGACTACTGTCCCGGGCCCGGCCAGGCAAGGGACTCAGCCTCCCTGCCGGTAACCCTGCAGTTCTCTCTGTGAAAAGGAAAGCCGGGCCCTCCCCCATCTGTCCCTCCTCGCCTGCAGGACTGGAGGCCCCTCCCCTTCCCCTGACACCGCCCATCTGTCCCACCCTTTCCCCAGGCACCACCCATCTGTCCCTCCCATAGGCTGCTTCCATGCTCGCGCGGCACAAACTAAAGGCCGTACCTCTATGAGGCAGGCCATAGAGCGCCCAACCGCGCACGCAATTTTTGAGCAGACAAACAATTTTGTGTGTCACGCGACGGCCGGGCCACGTGGGCGGTTCAGTCAATGAGTGTCAACAAGCCTTGTGACGTCACGGCCCCGCATCCACCACGCCTCCCCCTCACGCCTGCCCAAGGCCACAGATCGCTCAAGCAACAGGCGCGCGCAACGCCCTGTGCGCTCTGTCAGGCACGCGCCTGAAGAGGCAGAGGCCCCAGCATGGGGTCGTAGGCTCCTTAAGGGCTGCGACGTTCTGATTGGCGAGAGCTGGGGGGGGGGGTCGGCTAACCCCCCTCCCCCTTCCCCCACGGAGTGGGAAGACTGCTTGTCCCCTCCCATGCAGGGGGAGGGGGGAGAGAGGGTATAAAGAGTGGGGCCCCAGGGGAGAGAGACAGAGCTAACGGAATTCCCACCCATCCCCGATGTTTGGCTATTGTATTAAACTGTTTGGAGTGTTATATTAACATGATTTTGTGTCACACAGGAGCAGTTTGTCTCCTCATCACACTGGAGCTGCCGCGCCAGCCAAGCTCAGGAGATGGAGAACGGGCGAGGACTTTAGGGTCCGTCCCTCAGCTGGAGCCCCTAGAACAGCTCGGCAGGCTGGAGGCACCGGCTTTAGGGCCAGGCCGGCCTATGCCCAATCAACGCTGGTAAAAGGCTGGGCGCCAGCTTTAGGGCAGGGCCTAAGCTGACCCTAGGGGCGGGAGGGGGAGGGAAGCAGCCCAACATCGGCTGAATGAGGATCTCCCCCTCCCATTTTACAGTGCTTTGGGCGGGGGGAGGGAGCGGGCCAATCACTGGCTGCCTGGGCAAGGATCTCCCCCCAATGTTGCAGGGAGCATGCTTGGCTGGCTGGCAGGCAGGCTGGTAGGATTTTAACAGCGGATGTTAAAATAAAGCTGTGACCTTTTCTTCCAACATTGTGTGGTCTCCATTATTTGGTTTAGCGTCACAAAGGAGGGGCGGCACATAAAGCCTTTATACTATATCCGTGGCCTTGGGCTCCGCGGGCCTGCAGTGCTCTGCCTTGTAATGGCCATGTTGTTCCAGCAGGCCCATCCAAGGGCCCCAGGTAAGCCCACATGCCCCTGGTGGAATTTTAGTCCTGGGCCCCGGGAAAGTTGTCTGCGGCTCTGAATGCAGGATCGCTACCCGATATCGGACCTTTGTGAATCCTGCCCACAGTTGGGAGCTGTTCTAAAGATTTCATTAAGCTAAAAGAATGCATAGCTGTGGCGATTTTAACACGCACTTTCTGCGGCCATTCTTGCTTTATTCTGCACAGAATTCGAGGAACTAAGCTGCCTCAGTAAAGCAGCGCATTTGGTAACTCTACATTTCCCATATACATTTTGTGATGCCGACACCACATTGCAGTCTCTTTTGTCCCAAATGAGGCAGGAAACACTGTATTTCTCTATACTTGGGGTTTATTTACAGGGATAAATAATATGAATAGGCCCACCGTCCCTTTGAGAAAAAACAAATAATAAAATCACAATTTGTACATTTTTTTTTTTAAACATATAGATCAGATAGATCTATTCTTTCCAAACAGGCAGCATTTGGTATCAGTCACTTGTTTTTTCACTAACAATTTGACACTGCGCGTGTCATTACCCAGAATCCTTATCTGCAGTGGAAGCACGGCATGCTGTGCAATTATGGGGTCGGACGTGTGTGTGGGCCTCAGGCATGGGAACGTGCCAATAAGTGTTTTTTTACCATTGCTGTTACTATTCTTATAATAGTTATAAAAGTGTATTTAATTGCTTTTAAACAATTAGTTCACAGTTAAATATTTGACACTTTATATTGTGGGAGTTAGCACTGAAAATATGGATAAGGAATTAGCCAACTTGATTAAACACATTTTATCGGCGGCCAAGATTGCCATCACTAGCAACTGGAAACAAGTATTATCACGGCAAGTAAAACCAAGATCTGGGATATAAAGATTAGTGCAAAACTGACGAGCCTTCTAGCTGACACATCGCACACATTGCTGAGGATATGGGACGCGTGGCTGAAATGTAATGGCCCTGACTGACACCCAACTAAACCTCGGGACCCCACACTTTCTCTATTGTGAGAGGGGGTCTGCTGGTCAAAACACAATAGCTCAGAGATAAGCCTGGTTAAATGTGAATGTATTTCCTAAAATGATTTCATGCTACAATAACTGACATCTTGTTTTTTTGCTCACGTCACAACACAGGACTTCTGAGTTTCTTGCGCATGCCAAACGCTGCTTCCTAAGGCTGCGGCCCCGCTGCCTGCGCTGCACGCGTGTCTGTCAGGCAGGGGGCGCGTGCAGCCGAGTCCCCCGGGCTGCAGAGAGCTGCAGGGGGAAAGACAGGGGGGGGCGTGACGGGGGTGCGGCCGTGATGTTACACGGCAGGTTCGCCCTCATTGGCTGAACCGCCGGGGGGCGTGGCCTAGCGCTCCATCGCGACTCTTGCTCTCGATTTTCTTGAGAGCAGGAGTTTGTCAGCGCAGCGCGGCAGTCCCCTCCTCGCAGCGGGCCCGGCCCCATTGTAGGGCGGCTCTTGTCCCTGCAGCGTTCGCCACAGCGGGGACCTGGCCTAAGCCCACATTATGTGGTTAGGTCCTTCCGCTTCCCTTTCTTTATTCTGTAGCCCCCCCTCCCCACTCTACCCCGTACAAAAAAATGCAATAACTTTGAGTTCTAAAATAAATAAATAAAGTGCAGATATAAAGCCTCGTTCTGTAACAACGTAACTGAAAATAACACCCATCACTCCCTATTTGCAGTCTGTGCTCTGGAAGCCGGGGGAATCGCTCCGCTAATTACAGGAGAATAAAAATGGATGGTATCTCACAGGTTTGGGTCAAGTTTCGGGACACACACTTCTCAAATGGGCATTGTGGGGTTTGGCTGACATGGGTAATTTAGGGGTGCTCAAATCCAGGCTCAGCCCCCCCCCCACAACAGGTTTTTCAGGATATCCCAGCTTCAGCACAGGTGGCTTAATCAGTCCCTGCTTCAGCACAGGTGGCTCAATCAATCCCGCTTCAGCACAGGTGGCTCAATCAATCCCTGCTTCAGCACAGGTTGCTCAATCAATCCCTGCTTCAGCACAGGTGGCTCAGTCTTTGACTGAGCCTCTGATTGAGGCACCTGTGCTGAAGCTGGGATATCATTGAAAGCTGACCTTTTGGGGGCAGCTTGAGGACAGGAGTTGAGTAACCCTGCCTTAGACTATACTATAAGAAAATGAGTAGGCCACCTGCGCTAATGAGAGGATATCCTTAAAACCTGCAAAAGGTTAGCGGGCCTTAAACTGGAGTTGGGAACCACTGGATTAGAGCAGGGCGGCCAACTCCAGTTCTCAAGGGCCATCAACAGGTCAGGTTTTAAGGCTATCCCTGCTTCAGCACAAGTGGCTCAATCATTGGCTGAGTCGTTGACTGAGCCACTGATTGAGCCATCTGTGCTGAAGCAGGGATAGCCTTAACACCTGACCTGTTGATGGCCCTTGAGGACTGGAGTTGGACACCCCGATCTAATGCAACACAAGACATTATTAATGGTTACAGCATCGATTCCCCCTACGGGCCTATATAAGTTGAACTCATATAATGTTAATATCTTGCCCCCTAAACATGTCCTGCTCGTTAAATCAATAAATGTGTTTGTAGTGTTAAACTACATGGTTTTTTTTCATCTCCAGCTTCTGAGGACAGACTGCACTGGGCTCCGGGGAGAGCTTCATTTTAACACAATATTTCAGACCCTTATATCTCCTAAACGGAGCGCCACGTGAAAAAAATAATAACAGTGTGGGAAAGAAGAGATTTCTTACAACATGTAAAATAAATCAGAAGTGCAGAGAAAAAAAATGGAATTTGGCGCTTACTGCTGCTTTAAAAGTAATGAAGCTAAAATGCATAAAGGGAGCTCAGTTCAATCTCTCGCTGCAAGGGGTTAATGTCTTTGGCCGGAATGGCCCTCAGTCCGTAGGTGAGAAACAGCACCAGGTAAGATAATTACACAGATCGCTAAGGGAAGCCGCTGCTCTAATTAAGAGGCTGTCAGAGAAAGAACTGTGTCCATTAACGATGTGCAGGATAGGTAGCAATTAGAAAAAACGCTCAACCTCATTTTTTGGGGGCTTAGAAAGGGGGGGGGGTGACAATTAGTGGTAATTACAAAATTCAATTGTCAGTTACAGTGCTTAGCTAATTACCACAAAAACTCTTGGCTGGAGAAACTAATTTATTCTGGAAACACAAGGCAGGCGAGGCGTTCGAGGGCCATTTTTTATGTGGGCACATTCGGAAGAAGGGGGAGTTCTGGGTTTAGATAAGAAGGGACATGTAATAATAAGTGTATTATTTAATTATGTGTGTGTATACACATATATATATATATAATCAAAAAATAAATAGATGATACCGTTCTGTGGCTAACGAAATGCTTTTATTTGTGCGAGCTTTCGAGATACACTGATCTCTTCTTCCGGCGATGTTACAATGTTGACGATATATATATATATATATATATATATATATATATATATATATATATATATATACACACACACATACACACATACACACATACACACACAAACTTGGCTCAATGTGGGGTGCCAGCAGAAGGGCTGGGATCCTCAACCAGCCGGGGAGGAGCTGGCTGTCCAATAATAACGCTCCTTCTCTGGTTACATGTTCCCCGGCTCCCACCATCATCCCGTTGCTCCCATTGGCTCAACAAGGACGTCCTCTGCTTCCACCGCCACCAGGATGTCTGCTGCTGCTCCCACGTTGCCGTGGTCCTCCTCACCCTCCGCAGTGGTCTTCCTCCCCCTCCGACTCCGGCTGCAGGTAATTCAATGCTACCTGGCCGGGTACCCGGTTTACAGAAATGTTAGGACCAAGTACTAACTTAGTCTAAGTCTAATTGAGACTCCCTCCGAATGAAAGAGACTCGGTCCCGTTGAGTGAGTCTCACTGGTAGTGAGAGAGACTCCTTTACAATGAGTGTGACTTACTGCTAACTTCTAATGACAGATCCGTCTTTAATGAATAGGACATCTTCCTAATGAGAGAAACTGCTTCTAATTAGGCAGTTTCACTCCTAATATCTGATTATCACTTTAAAAAGACATAAATCACCAAGGTATAAGCCACTAAACGTATCATTAGGTGACATTAGGTCACTTTGCTTTTGTGTGGAACTGATCCTTTAACCCATTAAACTTGTCACTGTCATTAGGTCAGTTTGGTCTTACATGGTAGAGTTGCCAGGTGTCCAGTATTGAACCGGACTGTCCTGTATTTGGACACTGTCCAGTAAAAAAATAGAGGTAATACTGGATGTGTCTGGTATTACATCTCTGGACATAGTGACCTGACCGGCTTGGGGGGCCGTGGGATTTCCCCAAGCAGGCCTCTTGCCAGGGGACTGGGCAGCTTCCTCCATCCTGATTGGCTCCTGTTGGATAATGCAGCCAATCAGGACGAGGTGTCAGTGGGCTTGGCCAAGGAGAAGAGGAAACAGCGAGAAGCAGAGAAAGACGAGTGTGTGTGTGTGTGTGTGTGTGTGTGTGTGTGTGTCGAGAGCATCGCACCTGTCATCAATGTGTCCAGTATTTTTGAAGAAGCCTCCTGGCAACCGTACGTGGGACTGACCCTTAAAAATAGATTTCATGGATTGCCCCATGTCCAGGATTGAGAGACTCCAATATATATTCTTGTTTAAGGTCACGGCCAGTCCCATACCTACATTATTCTTTCATTACACAGCTGCCAGCAACTTGAATCCTTTACCTAAATTTGCATGAAATCTGAATGCTACGAAGCTGCTATCCAAACAGAACAAACCTGAGCTGCTCTAATCTTTACACGAGGAAGTCAATTTGCAAGAGAAAAACGTGCATTAATGTCTCCAGCGGCGAGCCGGGGAAAGGATTAAACATCTCTCACTCTAATTCCAAATTATCATAAACCCGACACAAACAATTACTAGGTGTGGAGAACAGGCTTCCGTGCTTCGGATGCGAGATGGCTCGGCCGACACCTTGGAAAATGCGATTTGGACACATTACGCAGGCTTTGCTTTTTTTGTTTATTTGAGATTTTTTTTTTCTTCACACATGTTCGCGTTGGAGGATTTTCAAAGCGGTGTTTCCGTTCTGTGATGGCCGAGCGAGACTGAAATTCTTCAGTGCTGGAGAGGCCCTTGCAACGCCTTGCTGTGCAGCAGGGGTTCCCAACCTTTTTACATTAAGCCCTCTCTGGTAGAGAATATATGTTCCACAAACCGCAAAGTGATACATTTTATTGGCTACTCATCAGACTATCGCTAACAAAACTGTGTGACCGATCCCAGGCCGTATAGTGTCCTGAGCTCGCGGGGGGGAGCACAAGCTTAATAAGACCCCAAATTGCAACTCAGTATGTGCAGACAGCATGGGTGGTATAGCTGTCAATCACAGCAGGAGCTTCCAAAGTCAGGCCCCACAATGCATTGCCGCTGTGAATGCAAAGCATTATGGGGAGCGACTTTGAAAGCTCCTGCTGTAATTGACAGCTATACCACCCACAATAATTTGCAGTTTGGGGTCTTGCTAAGTGTGCAGACCTCATATGGGCTCAGAACCCCCCTATACTACCTGAGATCAAACATTACATCATTTTTGGGTGAACCACTTGGAGACACCTCACAAACCCCCCTGTTAGAAATCCCTGCAGTGTTCATAACTGCTTTGTACCACCAAAAATTGCTTTGCAGATTATTAAACAATTTTTTAACCCTTTGCTGCCAGAGGAACCAGCAACGTATTGCAGAACAATACGTTGCTTGTCCCTCTGGTACCAAAGGGGTTAACAGTAAGGTTTCGCCTAAAGGACAGGCACACATATATCATAAGGCATTACCGGGCTATTCCATAGGAAGTCTGGGGTATGTTACTAGGAAACTGTTACTATTGCATCCTTTCCTTGCAAGGATTAGCACAGAATCCTACAGAAAGTCTGGCATGCATCACCATGAACGTGTTTACAACTGTATATATATACAGTGATACTTAGACTGCAAGCTCTCGGGGCAGGGACTCCTTTTCATAATTTTACTGTAAGTGCTTTTTCCTATTATGTTGTCACGTGTATTATTGCTATAAAGCGCTATGCACATGGATGGTGCTGTGCAAATAAAGATATACATATATACTGTACACGGTGATACATTGTGGCAAAGTGTGTCTTTGACTTTGTCACTAAACACTATGAAAAATGCACAATACTAACACGAATGTCCCAGGCATGGCACAGATCTTGTTTATAGCTGGCACTGCTGCGCCCTTCACGCCCCCCGCCCCATTTCTCGGATTCACACACCCCCTCGACTGCGAGGCCTTACCTGCCTCTCCGACATGATGTAAAGGTACTTGTTGTCAGCGGCGAATGCCATGTCCCGCAGGATGGGACTCCCGTCTCTCATCACGTGGACCACCTCGTACTGGACCCCGCCATGAGGGGGGCCGTCCGCCCGGATCTGAGGATGAAGAACAGGAAAGAATCCTTCACTGAAAAGGTAGTGCGGACAGGGAGAAGCCTCCCGGAAGAGCTGGGCACAGCAGAGGTTAACTAAAACAACAAAGAAAATCCCCTCTGTCACCTGTCTCTGTCCCTCTGACAATGTGTCCTTTTGCCCTGTCATGGTCACTGCCCCCTTCCTACGTGCCAGAGAAAGTCTCTTACATCTTCACTAATTTCAGACCCTTCGACACCGAGCCCTTAAATATTGGTACACATTAGTTGCACTGTCAGTTTGGGATATAGAGTGAAGAACAGCGCCGATGAGGGCAAATTTTCTGTAAGGTCTAACAACAAAGGATCTGGACAATCCTGGTGACCTCCTGGCTGCAGGACTTCTAAATTAGAGGTGGTCACGCAACACACCTACACTTGCATACATTCTATTATTGTTTGTGTTTGCATTGATATAATATCATTACCACTGTATTATATATACACATTTTGTATTATATTATGTGGGGTATGGCGCTGAGGTTGTGGACTTTTTCCAGTGGGATACAGGAGCTTACACTCAAGTGAGGACCTCCAGTGAAAGCACTGAACACATGCACAGTAGTTTGTGCAAAGCATTTTACCAATACTTGGTTTCCCGGATTTTATTTCTTATTCTAATATATACAGAAATTGGAAATAATGATAACTTCTTTATAACCCCACTGATCATTTATCAAATCAGTCATTGATCTATAAGCTGGTGTAACTAGCTGAAGGTTCCGAGCTTTAGCCAATAGAAGGAGGGCAGTGGAGCGTTCTTCAGTACTGTAAGGTGCAATAGTTACACCTGGGTTAAACAGGTAGAGACTCATATATGATTGTACCTCCCTCTGTTGGGGTTATCCGAGCACCCGTGGCAGTTCACCGTAGGATTTGTGAGGACACATTCCTGACCTCAATTAAATAGGTAGAGGACATAAGAAATAGGTACAGTCGGAGGATATGTAGTTTCCCTAAAAAGGCACTGCTGCCTTGTAACTCTACAGACTTCCCGCATAAACAAGAAGTGAACCTTACAGCAGGGAAGCTGACAAATACATTACATTATCAACTATCCATACACACAGCCATGAGCGAGGAGCTGCGAGTCTTTCTAGCAGCAAAGAGGCTAATCACCTCTTCAAAAATCTAGAGCTGTTCCCTTCCAACACACACAGGAAAATGCTGGCTGCACTAAGGGAAAATCCTACAGGCGAAATGAAAAGGCCACATTGAATCCGCCGAGTCTGGCTCCCCGTTAAAAATTAATCCCTTTTGGGAGGGGACGGGACAATTTGCATCATGGCTGCACTTGGCGAGATTTGCATTTTTGAATAGCCATTTGATTGTAACACGGTGTCACGCTGAGAAACGCAGAGGGTTGGAGGCAGGCATGTGTCTGGAGACAGATTAAACCAGCCATCCGAGCCAGAGGCTTAGAGTAGCCCAGTGGCTCATTGTGACACTGATCGCGTCAGATGCTGGCGAAGAAAACCAGAGTCACTCGGACATTCCCGGAGAAAGTCTGCACCAATTGAAAGGGGACGGATTGGGGACCTTCCATAACCCCCCCAACACCAGTGAGAGGGCACAAGTTTCGTAAAGGCTTATTCTTTGGGGGTTTGCAGTCTCTTTTCTCTTTATCTTTTATTTACAATAATAATAATAATAAAAAAACGATTATTTTATACATCCCCAGTGGTGGTCAAATTGTTTACAGATTCAGAAAACCACTACTTTTTATTTAATGATCCTAAATACTGCTACTTTTTTATTTAATGATGCAGAATAATGCTATGAGTGGGAATACATACTAAACTAGAGCACACATACTTTTTTAAGTTGCTGAATAAACCTAATTTTGATAGGAAACTAGAAAAATCTGCAGCGTCACCTACTAAATATGCAATAAATATGCACAAAGTATTAAGTTCTAGCTTAGAAATCCACCATAAATTGCAATATTTTGTCATTTCTAAGAAAATTCAGCACCGGCCATATTTAAGTAGCTCAGCAAAAATAATCTGACCAATTTCTTTGAACTCTCTGGATAATTTGATAGGGAACGCCAAGACCCTGCATCTCTGCTCCACTGGTAGGACCCAAGGGGGAAGGGAGTGGGGGAAGAGTGATAGGGAGGGCGGGGGGAGAGTGAGAGAGGGAGCATGTGAGAGAGAGAGAGAAAAGGAGAGTGTGAGAGAGAGAAAGGGGGTGTGAGAGAGAGGGAGTGTGTGTGAGGGGGGAAGTGCATGAGAGAGAGGAGAGTGTGTGTGTTTGAGAGGAGGGGCTGAGGGAGAGTGTGAGAGAGAGGGGGGAAGAGCATTAGAGAGTGAGTGCGTGAGAGAGAGGGGGAAGAGGGAGAGTGTGTGTGAGAGAGGGGGGGGGGGGGGGGGGATGGTGTGAGAGATGGGGGGGAAAGGGAGAGTTTGTGTGAGAGAGGGGGGTGAGAGTTGCCTGCCCGCGACCGTGATTGCTACACCAAACGTTTTCTCGTGGTTGTGTGTCGACACTCAAAGCGTTCAATAAAGGAATGTTGTACAAAACACAACAATTATGCTCTCCCAGTCAGCGTCCAGCCTCACTCCTATTGACGGGGCAATCCCTCCTAAAACCAAAGTAAACCAATTCCAGGGATGTTTGAGGGGTGTCATCTTGGTAACTGATACCCTTCTACCCAAATCAGACACCAATAAGTGATTTTCCCTTATGGTTTAGAGCAGCGTTGCGCAAACTGGGGGGCGGGAGATTTTTCTGGTGGGGCGCGAGCTGTTGCAGAGGTCCCGTGCTTTCCCCCCCAAGCATTTAAATGAATGCCGGGGGACCGCGTGAGGCCTCTGCAACAACAACAACAAAAAAAAAAACTTACCGGGATTCAGACGCTGTGACGCGTCTTCATGGAAACGCGGCGTCATCTGACGCCGCGGGATCATGTGACGTGATGTCACCGGCGTCAAATGACGCCGCAGGTAGGAGGGGGTCGCAGCTCCGGCACAGGCCAGATAGGGGGGCGCAGTTGTAAAAGTTTGCGCTCCCCTGGTTTAGAGCAGGGGTGGCCAACTCCTGTCCTCAAGGGCCACCAACAGGTCAGCTTTTAAGGATATCCCTGCTTCAGCACAGGTGGCTCAATCAGTGGCTAGGTCTTTGACTGAGCCACCTTTGCTGAAGCAGGGATATCCTGAAGACATGACCTGGTGGTGGCCCTTGAGGACTGGAGTTGGCTATGCCTGAGTTTGACTTGGGAGGGGTGTGATTTCCTCTAGCTGCTCCCTGTTGTGTGATGTCACTGTGTGATCAGCCAGCGCTTGTACAGCCAGGGTCCCCACCTCCCCTTATCTTTATTGGTTCTCTGATAAGGACAGCTTGGGATAAGGGTAAAGAGAAACATTCATTGAAAAACACTTCCCCAAAGGCCCCGAAGTTATTCAACAGCTTGACTATGTGGGATTGCACCTTTAAATTCATAATCACTGTATGAAGACCTTTATTGTCCCCCAAAAAAGAAGGTAAGGTTGGTCGCTAGCTTTAGTACATTGTTGCCACCCCAGGGACTGGACCTGCAGGGGGTCCTAGATTTATGACTCCTGCTCCCTCTGCACCCTGGCCTGGATTCTTTACGACTTTCCGCTGAGGTTTAACATGGTGTGGAATGGAGGACATTAAACTCTGCCCTCGCCGGTGAAATACCCATTATCCCGGCTAATAATAATAACCGTTACAATAAGTGGGTAATGATCATTTCCAGCGCTTTCTGGCGCCAAACGGAGAGAGAGCACGAGGGTCTGAATTGCGGACTAATTACTGAACAGGGGAAGTTGCGTGGTTAACATACTGGCCACTGAAGTGGGAGAAGTGTTTTGGTGGTATTTAATAGTGGCATTTAACACAGGGGTCATTTAATTATATTAGGTGCTGCCTAAACCTCTTTGTCAGAGTGCAATCTTACACCAATGTTATAGGAGTATTCAAAAAAATACAATAGGATTGCTCCCTCTCTCCCTCTCTCTTTTTTTCATGTGCCATTAACCGGATACACAGCTTTTTTTCATGCAAATTGTGTCTGCAGAGCTAACAATCAAAATTTTGGTTGTACCCAAGGAACAGAGAGATAAAGCAATATGCTCAAGGTCACAAGGAGTCGCCAACTGGCTGATCCCCCTTCCAGGACCTGTGCCACTGCTCTGGACTCCAATTCTTGAACTTGAAAGGCCAGCAGAATTTGTCAGAAGGACACCGCAGTCGTCCCATCTCAGTCGGAGTCCTGTCTTCAAAGAGCAGCGCTGAGTCTCAGAGTCTGTCTTGTTCACGGTCTATCCCCCCCCCACACTTCGTTAGGGCAGCTGTTTAATAAAGCCGTTTCCATGGAAACCACCTCTGAAGCCCATCCACTAAAAGGCCTGTGGGTAATTGAATTAACCATTTTGCTGCCAGGGGGTGGTAGCAGAGCCCAAACCAAAACAAGAGCAGAGATCACTACCTTATCCCCTCCTCTCCCCTCACTTTAACCCCTTCCCAACCTGATGTGCCTGTGCTATGCGGGTTAAACAATGCTGTCTTCTAAAGAGCGAGACTGCCATCTAAAGAGCGAGACTGCCATCTAAAGAGCGAGACTGCCATCTAAAGAGCGAGACTGCCTTGTAAAGAGCGAGACTGCCTTGTAAAGAGCGAGACTGCCTTGTAAAGAGCGAGACTGCCTTGTAAAGAGCGAGACTGCCCTGTAAAGAGCGAGACTGCCTTGTAAAGAGCAAGATTACCTTGTAAAGAGCGAGACTGCCTTATAAAGAGCGAGACAGCCTTCGGAAGAGCGAGACTGCCTTTGGAAGAGCGAGACTGCCTTCGGAAGAGCGAGACTGCCTTCGGAAGAGCGAGACTGCCTTTGGAAGAGCATGATTGTCTTTGAAAGAGTGAGCAGTCTTCAGTAGTGTGAGACTGCCTTCGGAAGAGCGAGACTGCCTTCAGTTAAAGAGACTGACTTCTAAAGAGTGAGAATGCTTTCACTAGAGTGAGACTGTCTTCAACACAGTGAGGCTGCCTTTTCAGGAGAAAGATAGCCTTCTAAAGAGCGAGCCTGTCTTCAAAAGGCTGAGACTGTTCAACAGGGTGAGATTGTCTTCTAAAGAGCGAGACTGGCTTCTTAAGAGCGTATTCTTAAGAGCATTTAGAATTCTAAAATGCGAGACTGCTTCAAAAGAGCACAACTGACTCCCAACAACAGAGAATGCCTTCTAATAAGAGAGACTGAAGTGAGACTGCCTTCTGGGGAATGACACTCACCACAAATAGGTGAGTGCCTTCTAATGAGTGTGACTGCCGTCTGAAGCAGGGGTGGGCAACTCCAGGGCCACAAACAGGTCAGGTTTTCTGGATATACCTGCTTCAGCACAGGTGGCTCAATCGAATGAACCAACTGTGCTGAAGCAGGGATATCCTGAAAACCTGACATCTTTGTAGCCATGAGGACCGAAGTTGATCACTCCTGTCCTATACTCACTATAAGTAAGACTACCATCCAATGAGCCTGACTATCCCAATGAGCAACATCTGATAGAGCTCCTTTAACGCCTTCTCTGCCTCGCTCTGCACAGCGCTCGAGGGTTCCTCCAGCACATGGGATGTTATATAATGTACAGAGCCCGTGAAGTGGCGTGCATTAAAACCTCCTTAGCTCTCCCGCGGCCCATTTTGTTTCCTTGGCAACAGGCAGTGATGTCATCCAGAAGAAATGATGGAAGGAAACGTCTGTCCGTGTGGGAGCCACAGCTGAGCAACCTCTGGCCTTCTAACAAAGTAATACCCCTGCATGAAACACTAGGGCAGTCTGGTTGTGATGTCACTTCCTGCTCTCACTCCTCCCCATGTACTGCACTAATCCATCTGGCTTCTGCTTTATCTACAGTCCAAACCTGTCTTATTTTTTTAGTAAGAGTTAAGGGGAAGGGATAAACGTCTGGTCGACCCTGAAGAAGCAGGACTCTGGGTTACTTGAGAAGAATCTCTACACACTGCAACCTCTCTGATGATCACAAATGTAAAATGTCTCCCTTAGGCTAAGTCCACGCTGGCGCTGAGCGTGCTCATGCTTGGGGAGCGCACCAAGCATGAGCGCCGGGTGTACGTCTTGTACGCGCGAGCGGGGGAGGGGCATTGAGGATAGTTGAGCGCGCGGGTAAGTATAGATTTTTTGTTTACCTAAGCGCCGATCGCGGCTGAGCGTCTGCACGCGCACGAGCGCCGTGTGAGCGGGGACTTACATATATCTATATATGTAATTCTCTGCCGCAAGCGCCGTCCGCTCAGCCCGATCAGCGCTAGCGGGGACTTAGCCTTATACTGTAACTTCTATTTGATATTAACCTCTATATATCTTATAACGCGCTGACAGTGTATGCAGAGATGCAAATAGAACTTTTCAGGCACATTGAGTCCCTGCCCCACAGAGCTAACAATCTAAAAGTGATAAGATGAAAGGATTTGCCCTAGGTAACAAAGAGCTAACCTTGTATTCAGGTCCATGGGCAACATTCTTACAACTAAAAGCAAATTTTTACACGATCCAGCAAGAAATTTTTTTTTTATTTTTTATTTTATTTGTTTACATTTTTATTATTGTTTGGTTAGGATCAGAAGTGAAGGTAATTTGTCTTGCAAACAGGGACCAAGTAAATAGGACTAACCACGTCCCTGCTTCATGCCAGCCTTTCTTGACCAATGTGTTGCAGCCCTCTGGCTGGCAAAGGGGGGTTTTGGTCCCATCTCCATGTGCTCTTATTCTTACTGCATTGCGAGATCAGGCACAGTCCCATGATATGGAAGTTGGTGCCAGCAGGAAAAGTGCTGAATCAAAGTTTGCCTGAGAGAGTTGACTCCCTGCCATGTATCCAGAGTGGAGAGGAAGCGGCTAACCTCTCAACCACTGCTCTTATCTTCTCTGAGCAGCACTCACACATCCGCCCACAGTTGGACTTCAGGCGTCCACTGTTTACTGGTGCACGGAGCCAGGAATGGGCGAGGAGGGGGCAGAGGCAGAGAAGAAGGGACAAGTCACGAGTGAGAAGGCGTGAGGGAACAAGGGACGGTCACCAAAGAAGAAGCCAATGGAATGGTGGCAGAGAGAAGGAAGAGTCACAATAAGGAACAGAGACAAGGGACAGTGACAGAGAGAAGGGACAGAAATTGTAAGGAGGGAGTGATAGGGAAAGGGTAGAGTCAAAGAAAGAGGTGACAGAGATAAGAGGACAGAGACAGGGGCGCAAAACCAGACACAAAGACAGTGATTGGACCACAAGAGACAGCAATATCAGACAGTGACAGAGAAGACAAAGATAGGACACCGACTAAAAAAGAGACAGTGAAACGCAAGAACAAGAGTAGCAGACAGAGACAGGCCAGTGGCAGAGGTGGGGACTCAATAATTTAAAACATCTTCCCTTTTCCTCTGCAGGAGAACAAGAGAGTAACAGGAGCCCCAGGGAATTCTGGGAGTGTCCCCAACCATGGCTTAGGAGGTTCAAACAATTCTGCTTGGCCATAATACAGATAAAGAAAATAATTTCTCTGGTTCAATATTTATTGGAGGCAATTTGTTTCTCTAATGAGAGAGAGGCGCTGGAGAATCCCTACGGCTTAACAAAGACATAACAGGGCGCAAGTAATATCAACCGTCTTTTGTTCTAGCAGCTTTAGAAAAATAGAAGGAAAAAAATTACCTCTCAACCTAAGGGATTGAAAACCTTCTCGCATCTGAAAAGGCTCTTTGGAATAACCACTTAAGCATAATGTAAATCTGACTCAAATGTCTTTTCAATTCAGACTCGCTTATTTTCTCTCCTTTTCTCTGGCTCTTTGTCTACTGTAATTGTGACAAAATGATCTAATCCGTCATGCTGGTCATTAGGAAGAGTGACAAATGGGGACTGACAGATAGGGAAGCAAGGGGACATGTGGGGACAAGTTCAAAATTAAAGCCCCTTCGTAAAAGCATTAGGCTCCTTTGGTGAGTCACTGTTTAACTCCTTCTGTGCCAGAGAGGCCTGTGACACTAAGGCTGCGGCCATGGTGCCTTCGCCCGCACTGAGGCTGGTCAGTGAGCGGGCGTTTACCTGGCCATGGTGGACAGGCCGTGGGGGGCGTGCCGAGGGGTGTCACGGAGCTGGTTCGCCCTCATTGGGCGAACCGCTCACGTGACCGGCCTGTCGCACCAAGAAATGAGTTTGAACGGATTTTTTGCACAACGCGCGCCACCTCCTGCGCCCACCTGCACGCCGCATGGATGCGACACTGCCCGAGACACTGAGTGTCCCAGAATGTACCCTGAACATCACGAGGACCAGCACTCCAGAGGTCCTATGACATGCAGAGTACAGAGTATGTCCTGATATAAATACTCGGTTTCTAGGGGGAGATTAAATGTCTAGAACGCAATCAGAACGAAATTGGAGAACCCTCTAGCCAGTGGCGGATTTCTTTTGCCGCGCTCTCGGGCCTGGTGGGAAGTTGGACATCACTTAAATGTTGTGGCTGCCTCCTTACCTGCCGTCCCCATCCTCCTTCTGAACCGCAGCATCAAATGACGTAGCAGACGTCACATGGCATCTCGTTGCCATGGCAACGCGACATTGAGGCGTCAAATGGCGCCATGACATTTTGTTACCATGGCAACACGACGCCGTGCGACATCACATTGGTGACATCATGTTGGTGACGTCTGCCGCATCATTTGATGCTGCGGTTCAGAAGGAGGAGGGCGGGCGGCAGCAAGGAGGTGGCCGCAACATCTAAGTGCCATGGGGTGGCGGAATTTCAAATCCACCGCTGCCTCTACTTTCATTCACATTATAGGGGACCTGCTAGCAACCACCTGATCTCTACACCAAGAGATCATGTGGCTGGGATGCCCACTCAAGGGGTTAAAGGAGAAATGCCACCAAAACAGTACATTTGTTTTTTTTTACATAATTGGTCCCAGGGGTTCTCCGCAGCTTAGGTCATTTTATTTTCAGGTCCAGGGATCCCCTGGTTCCTGCGATACATACAATTTTTGGTGCCTGTGTTCTGACATGTAAAATCCAATATGGCCACCAGTACGTCAAACAGGAAGCCACATCCAATGTTGTTGTGGCTTCCTATTGGTCACAGATCCTGTGAGATTGGCAGCCTATTTTTGTCCATGGGAGGGAGCATCAGAACCTTCACCAGGGGCTGCCAGGACCTTTAAAAAGCGAGTGTCAGCTCCAGGGGGAACACCATGTTCCAATTATGTTAACAAAATCATGCAAAATAAATATTTCAGGCGGGATTGCGGCTTTAAACGGCAAAATACCTCTACAGTGTCTATGCAAACGTGTGTTTCCAAGAACAGAGGCAACAAGTTTGCATCGATGAACTGTGCTGGTGAGTGTATTTGTACATTATTACTCTGCAAGGGATGCTTTGTATAATCTAAGAGATAGTATATCAAATAGCACCCAGAGAGAGGGAGGAGGATGGAATGTGAGCAGATACAGTATCAGACACCTCTTTATCTGCGTGACTTGAAGTCAGCGGTGCGATGACTACCTCAGTAACATTCCCACCTTCATATGTGCCTTTAAAGTGCTCTCCTAGGGCAGCGTGAGTGAGGAGAAGCTGTCCGGAGTCTCTCTCGCTTTCTGGAGACGATACCGTCAAGTCATTGAGATTTAAAGGAACTAATCTTCAGCAGGAGTTCTCACGCTGCCTCCGGAGGAGTCCAAGATAAGAGACTTGGAAAAGGTTTAAAGAAGAGGCCTCAAGCTCTTGAGGTGTGAAAGCTAATAAACACTCTCTTGGCTAAAACGCATCACAGGCTTATATGCAGTTTCAACTTAGCAACATGTCTAAGTGGTTACTCTAAGGCCCAGATCCACAGAGCTCCGTTCACTCCGGGCTCAATGTACTATAAAAGACAAAAATACCCAATGCTACATCCAAAGTGACAAAATACATATTTAAATACTTCAATGTTAGTATTCTCATGAGTAAGGGTCAATTAGTTAAACCCTATGGCCAAACCGTTATAAGCCTGCAGCCACTTCATGGCATGACCAGTAAGCAGGTCCTAACACTACCTGGAACATTCTCATTTGCAGTGGAGGGAGCATGTCCTCAGTGGACCTCTGTCCTGCACAGGTACATGGAAAAACCTGCTACTTAAAAAGTGGGGTGGGGTGAGCTTAAACCCTGGGAGGAGGGGCCACTAACCTCCAAACAACTGATACCAGCTGCAAATTAAAATGAATGAACACACGATCCCAGGAAGCTCTAACCCCAGAACCCACCACATCAAATATTTATACAGGCAGTCCTCGGTTATCCAGCGGAATCCGTTCTGGAAGTAGCGTTGGATAGTGAAACCGTTGTAAAGTGAGTCCCATGTTAATCAGTGGCGGTGAGCGTTGGATAACGCATTCCGGCGTTGAAAAATGGCCCAAAGGGTTGCGTTGGATATGCCATTCATTGTAAAGTGAAACATTGGATAGCGAGGACTACCTGTATGTCAAAAGGAGTGCTTCTGAGCGTGGCCAAATGTATACAACAAAAGGAAAACTCCCCAATGCTACATCCAATGTGTCAAAATACACGGCATGTTAGGACCTGTATACTGGTCATGCCGTGAAGTGGCTGCAGGCTTATAATGCTTTGGCCATAGGGTTTAACTAAATGACCCTTACTCATGAGAATACTAACATTGAAGTATTTAACTATGTATTTTGTCACATTGGATGTAGCATTGGGTATTTTTGTCTTTTGTTGTATACATTTTGCCACACTCAGTAGCACTCCTTTTGAGACAATATATATATATAATGTGGTAGGTTCTGGGGTTAGAGCTTGCTGGAATTGTGTACTGTTATCAAAATCCATAAAGCTAATTATATGTAAAAACTCGTTAGTTGTCTCATTAGCATAGGCTTAACGGCATGTTAGGTTAGACTCAAATAACATGGAGTTAAGCCTGTCTCACCCAAAGGTGGCATTACTTCCATCCAGAACCCTGTAAATTACAACATGATAGATCAATAATACCTAAGTGTGGTCTTACTCGTATGCAGACCCTGTAAAATACCTCTTTCAGGGTATGGATAGGCGTCACACCAAGTTTAGCAATGGCTTAACTAACGACTCGTTAAATCCGTGCATTAACTGTAAGGGAGCTCTGTGGGTATGCATTGTTAGAGCAAACACCTATTTTGCATATCATTAGCACTAACGTCCGTTATAGTTAACGCAATGCCCCGTTTTAACAAAAACAGCACGAAATTCCATGTAATTGAGCTTTGAACATTCCCGTTTGCAAATCGCTAACTCAATAACGGAGTTCTGAAGATCTGGGCCCAAGTGTTTTCAGGTTTACAAGGAGGGTGGCCGTTTTCTCTCCCTCACAAACCCCCAAATACACAGCTAACACCCCATTTGGATATCTGCATTGTGAGTGTGTTGGTAGCTGCCTGCACTCATGTGGGCTAGTAACCCTTTAATATCAATAATATGTTTCTTATATATCTCTAGCAGCGTACACAACTGTAAATTTTGCAGAAAGTCCCTGCACAAAGAGTTTACGATCTAATTTTGGTGTCTGACAACAGAGGGGTTGATTTAATGTATCAGGTATAGTATATTTTCTATTTGTTGATACATTTCAAAAGCTACTAGGCGAATTTTAAGAAATGCAAGCAATGTGTTACCTACCTAAGTGCTTACTGTGTGTATATATATATATATATATATATTATATATATATATTTTTTTAAATATATATAGTGCTTAGTGGGACTGCACCGTTAACATGTCACTGTGGCATCTATGAAAAATCTGCAGTTTGAGGAGATTTGAAAGGACATTCTTCTAAACGCTGGCCGGCTTCCAGCTCTCTGATATTTTCTAATGTTATCTGATCTGAGTTCACCCCTTCACTGCCATGTGGACCCGTTCTAAGAAAAACTGTAGTGCAGGTCCCTCTGGCAGTGCATGGGTTAACCTACAATGGCCAGGAAACACCATGAAGAGGTGTCAACATGGCATTTGATGGAGGTTTTACCCAGACATGCTCAGGGTAAATAATCACGTCTACTGGGGAATGTATGCAGTATGCCTTATAGATAGGGGGCCCCAACCCCCACCTGCACCATGGCACCCGCTAAGACTTTTGTGGGCGCCTGCAACTGACTGGCCAACCAGTTGACAATACGGAGTAGATCGGGGGTCTCAAACACGTCAATCACGAGCTACCAGTAGCTCGTCGACTGCCAGTGAGTAGCTCGCCGCAGCGCCGCCGACAACTGCTAAGCACCTCTCTTGTGCCAGTCCACGACAGAAATCGAGCCCAACTTCCGCATCCGTGAGCGGGAACCGGCGCCGCACTGGAGGCCTCCCCTTAAGGTAAGTGTATTTTGTGTATGTGTGTTCGTGCATTAATTAATTGGTGCCCGCCACTTTCTCCTAAGCTGTCAAGTGCGCCCTTGGGCACAGAAAGGTTGGGGACTGTTGTCATAGAGGATTTTCTAGTAGATGTCTCACTCATTAACAGTGAGTCTCACTCATTGGAAGGCAGTCTTACTAATTAAAAGTGTGCTTCACCCATTTCAAGGTAGTCTTACTAATTAAGAGCAAGTCTCACTCAATGGGACTCAGTCTCACTCATTAGCATTGAGCCTAACTGATTGGACATCTCACTCATCAACACAATGTCCACAATTCCGACTCACTCTTTTCTGTGATCTGTCCCTCTCATTTCACCTTTCCCTCCTTAACATTACTTGCTCTGTCTCTCTTCTTTCTCCCTTCTCTCTCTGACTCCATCTTCTCTCTCTCTCTCCTTCTCTGCCTCATCCTTTTTACCCTACATACCCCAACGCCCCAATTTATTTTCGCTTTCACACCGCCCCCCTCCTCCTCTCGCTCTCCCCACCTCTTCTCCCCACACGTCCCCTCTCCCCCTTGTCTCTGTCTGTCTCCTGCCCTGTCTCTTTGCATACATTTACTTATGTTTTCGTATGAACAATAGTCAAGGTGCCTCCCCGTACCCCATGTCTGAATATGTTCCCCCGAGGGCTGCTGTATCTTTCACACCCTGTCTGGTACTCCTCATGCCTCATTATTTTTCTGCATTAAGTAGCTCCTTATGGTAACTTGTTTGCTTAGTTATTTATGTACAGAAGTCTTGGGACCTGCAGAACTAAACAAAGAACATTTGTTGAAACTGCTAGTATCTAACCTTTTGTTCCTCTGAGAACATCTGAATTCAGATCTTATCTGCTCAGTGTTTAAGCAAATAGTTATGACTTCTCGCCCCCAGATCTCACTGCTTTTGAGGGAGAAAAGCCCAGACATTGATAGAATATTCAACATTCTGTTCTCTCTTCTTATTCAATAAGAACAAACACAAAACATTTTTTTTTAAATATTCCACAGTCCCTATTTTTTTGGGTACGATATTTAATCGAGAGGAAATTACCAGTGCAAAAAGAAAACATTTTTTTAATGGATTTGCTCCCAAGAGAATCCTAGTTAATTAACTGGGGCCTTGTTTGCATGAGAAGATGCATGAAACGATCTTGCCCTCGAGATGTGATGGGGTGCAGGGTGACACAGCCTTACACCCCACAAATTTTATATTCCACAATGAAAAAGTCAGCAGCTAAACCTATGCTGAATAAAAATATCACTTGTGAGCCCATTTGCATGTCTCAGACAGGTCTGCAACCCAGCTTTTCCCCATTATCTCCTAGCAATGCTTCCACTGCAGCAAGGGATTCTGGGAAATGACATGCAAATGAGCACTCGGTGTCACTTTTTTGGTAAACCTATGGTGAGTGTGAAACAAGAAACATATGTTCTTCAATAGTTTGCTGGCTCTAACTTGACCCAGGTTTGCCTATAACAGTTCACACCTAACTGCAGAGGACTACTTCAGCCGTTTCAAAGTAACAGTACTCAGGGTTGTATCATAAAGCACTTTTCTTTGAAAACAAAACACACTATGCCATTTTAAGAGACCCAGGTTTTAAAAAAATAAAAAATCTTTCAGCAAAAATTCAGTGCACAATTTCACTACTAAATCTGCGACCGATGAAAAATGGCACAATTTAGAATAATGATACATTTCGACTGGCGCCGAAACAGCTTCCTGCACCTGCTAACAAAGTCTTTGCATTATACTGCGATACTGAAATATGTGGGTTTTGCTTGTTGCAGAGCGAAATAAAAAAAAAATAGATCGCTAAATTACAATCATTTTCAGAAAGAAGGATGGCTTGAAAAGCCTTTAAAATATTTAAAGGCCAGTGGAAAACATCAATTTTCCTGCCTCAATTATGTATTACTTTTAGTGAATCATTTTAGCATCATTTTTCCCTTAAGAGGGCATTTTCACATAACTGGACATTTTGGTTAATACACGACCATTTGTCCCTGGCTGTTTCCTGGCACTTTTGCTGTCTCTTTGTCTTATCTCGGCCAGGAACACATCTGCTTATGAGAAGGAGATAGTGTGGCTGTGTAGGAGCAAAGCGGTTAAGGTATCTTATGTTTAAAGCTGCGGAACATGGTGACATTATTTTTTTAAAAATAGGTTTCAAGCAGGGGGTCTCCAGAGCTGAATTGTATTGATTTCAGGTCCGGGGGACTCCCTGCTTCCCGAGATACTCACTTCGGAATGAGGGGCTGGTAGCAGCTCCAGCTGGGCTAGTTGGGGTTATCGAAATGGCAGCTTAAACCGGGTCGTGCTGTGAAGTCATCCCTTGAGGCTTCCTATTGGACATTTAAACTGCAAAGAGATACCGGCATCCCCTTCAGATTTAAGAGGTTACAAGGGAATCCTTCCTGCACTGGGTTCTGGGGAGTGCTCCATTTTAAATTCCCGGACACTTAATATTACAAATGCTTCTATCTTCTGAACGGAGCGTCAGATTTAAAAAATCAAAACAGTGCTGGAACGGGCAGGGAGAGATCTCTAAAAGCATGTAAAAATAAAATGCAAAAAAATAAAATGGTGATCTGCGCAGATGTCTGCTTCAAGCTCAACTGTACCCATGTTAAACAAAACAACAAAGGTGACTTTGTTATAGGGATCCTTTCTCAAAAATATATTATATTTATTTTATTTTTCTTTATTTATATACTTTCTTATATACTTTCCTAGGCTTTCATTCCAGGATTTGCGTGTTAAAATTACGCTCTAGAGAGGAATTTTCACTGCGTTTTTGAATGTCAATTAGAGTTAAGTTATAGGGACTTGTACAGTTATATGGCGCAAGAGGAGTTATATGGGGGATTAAGGAGCAATTGGAGGAGCTATAGAGAACAGATATATGGAGCAATAGGAGGAGTTAGAGGTAACGGTTATATGGAGCAATAGGAGGAGCTATAGGGAGCGGTTATATGAAGCAATAGGAGGTGTTATAGGGAACGGTTATATGGAGCAATAGGAGAAGTAAAATATAGGCGTCATATGCGTTATAGAATAAATTACCGTGAGCGAGAGGTTATATGGAGCAATAGGAGGAGATTAGGAGGTGTGAACCAACTACATGCGATATACAGAACATGTGTCATTTGTATCTCGTGGTGTAAATCTCCGTCGCTAATGCGATATTGTGGAATAGCTCTGCTCGCCCCTTTAGGCTGAGTCCCCTGTGTCGCTGACCGCACTGACCGCGCGGTGCTTGGCGAGGTTGTTTCTGGCTATTTAAATTTTTATGTCCCTGCTCACGCTGTGTGTGCGTGCGCGCACAAACACACACACACGTGCAGGTACGGACGCTCACCCTTTGAACCGCGCTCATCTTGCCTTCCACGCCCCCCCCCCTGCGCGCGCTTGCAAAATTGTGCGGACACCCGTTGCTCATGCTTGAAGAGTTGGGGACGTCACCGCTCTCCAAGCATGAGCGCTGTCAGCGGCACAGGGAACCCAGCCTTAGGCCTGGGACATAGTGAGTTTTAAGCTCGCTGAGGCGGGCTGAGCCGCACTGAGCAGATGCACAAAGCCCCTGCATCTGTCATCAGCGCGGCTATAGTTTCTCCCTCCGCATGCGTGCTGATGCGTGCGGAGGCTGAGACACTTTGCCGAGACAGGCAGGTTTCAAATTTGCCGCTCGGGGAAGCGATGTGAGCGGTCACGTGACCGCTTACATCCAATGGGAGCGAGGGACTAGCCTCTTCTCCCGCTCCGCCTCCTGGCACGCCTCCGCTCCGCCTCTGCTTTGCCCCTGCCCCCTGAGCGAGCTCACTGCCTCGCCTGCAAGGACAGGAAAAAGCAGCATTTTGGAGCAGGCGAGGCAGAGCAGGAGCGCGGCTCAGTGCTGTTTGCTCCTCTGTGTCCCAGGCCTAAGAAGGGAAGAAGTTAATAAGGATGCTGTGTGATACTGTAGCAGTGTGGGAGTTGATTCAGACAGGTGGGAGGGATCACTCAGCTGGCATTAAATGTAATCTCCCCCCCCCCCCCTCCTCCCTCCCCAATTATGCTGCCATGTACAGGCCCTGTCTGGCATCCGTCCCCTTGGGACCCACTTAGAAACCGTTGCAGTATAGTGCAGACTTTCAGTCATGAAACACTATGAATGTTATTATGTATGTGCATGGCACAAACATGTTCTGCAGCGCAGTATGTGGGAGGTAGGACAATGCATTGCATAACAAAAAGAGTATATATATGTTTCAAATTGAATTGAAAGCTTCTTTTCTAAATGATCCCTAACCCATTTGCTGCCAGATGCAGGGAGTCCTGTTCCGCAGAGCTAACAATCTGATTTTTGGTGCCTGAGGCATATCTATAGGAAAAAGGTGCCTGGACCGTAAGCAATAATAATAATAATTTGTTTGTTTAAACTACAGTACAACAAATAATTCAGTTTTAAATAAAGAAATATAGAAAAAAGCGTTTCTCCCTTTCTCCGAGTCAGAATCCAGCTTCAATATTCTCATAATCACCATAAAAAGACCTATGTACAGGAGATTATATATATATATATATACTAGCTGAGAGCCCCGGCGTTGCCCGGGATGTTTGTGGTGTGGGTGTGGCATTTGGGTGGGGAGTGGTCCACGCGGCCCATGTGCGGTGGTAGTGCTGCTGTGGCTGTACTGATGGTGATTGTATCGGTGTGCTGATTTGGGAGGGTTTGGTGCTGATGTGGGGGTGCGGATGTGGGTGTGCCGATGGGGGAGGTGCAAAGGTGGCGATGTGTGGGTGCTGATGGTGTTGATGGGGGCTGGGAATGGCGGGGAGCCGAGAATGCCAGTGTGCTGGGGGGGCATGGGATAGCGGTGTGCTGATGTGGTGGTGCTGGGGATAGTGTGTGTGTGTATACACGTGTGTGTGTGTGTATACATGTGTGTGTATACACGTGTGTGTGTGTGTGTGTATACGTGTGTGTATACATGTGTGTGTGTATACATTATGTGTATGTATACGTGTGTGTGTATACGTGTGTGTGTATGTCTACATGTGTGTGTGTGTATGTCTCCATGTGTGTGTGTACGTGTACATGTGTGTGAGTATACGTGTACATATGTGTGTGTACGTGTCTACGTGTACATGTGTGTGTGTCTACGTGCGTGTGTGTCTACGTGTGTGTATGTGTCTACGTGTGTGTGTGTGTCTATGTGTGTGCGTGTATACGTGTGTGTATACGTGTGTGTGTGTGTATACGTGTGTGTGTGTGTGTGTGTACTTTTTGTTTTTGTTTTTTCTACGTTGTTGTTTTCCTGTGTTGTATCACGTTTGTGAATACGTGTGTGGTACACGTGTGTGTTTGTTCGATACTTGTGTCTACATGTGTTTGTATACTGTTGTCTACGTGTGTGTGTATGCCGTGCTCCACGTGGTGTGTAATGCGTGCGCCTACGTGTGGTTGTGTATACGTGTGTGTGTGTACGTGTGTATACGTGTGTATAGAACGTGTGTATACGTGTGTGTTGTATATACTGTGTGTCCTGTGTGTATACGTGTGTCCTGTGTGTTATAGGGTGTGTGTGTATAGTGTGTGTGTTGTATATCGTGTGTGGTGTGTATACGTGTTGATGTGTGTACGTGTGTCTGTGTGTTAAGTGTGTCTTGTGTGTAACGTGTATGTGTGTGTGTACGTTGTGTCTGTTGTGTTGTACGTTTGTCGTGTTTTCTGTTTCTGTGTTTACTTGTTCTAGTGTCTGTGTGTCTACATGTGTCTGTGTTCTACGTGTCTGTGGTGTCTATGTGTGTCTGTGTGTATACGTGTGTCTGTGTGTATCGTGTGTCTTCCTGTGTGTATACTTTGTGTGGTGTGGTGTGTGTTAGTGTTGTATGTATAGGTGTGTGTGTGGTGTCTACGTGTGTGTGTGTGTGTTGTCTACTGTTGTGTGTCTGTCTCTACATTTTGTGTGTGTGTTGTGTGTCTTTCTACATGTGTGTGTGTCCTACTGTTTGTGTCTCTGTAGACATGTGTGTGTGTCTGTCGCGTGTGTGTGTGTGCCTACATTGTGTGTGTGTGTGCCTATGTGTGTGTTTGTGGTTGCCTCATGTGTGTGTGTGTGTGTTTGTGTGCCCTACATGTGTGGTGTGCTACATGTCGTTTGTGTTGTTGTTCTGCCCTACCTTGTTTTTTTGTTTGTTTCTCCTTGTTTTTGGTTGTTTGTTTTTGTTTAGTGTTCGGTGTGTGTTTGTGTGGGTGTGTCGATGATGTGTGATGTGTGTGTGTTGTGTGTCGCTGCGTCGCCCCGCGGCGTTGCCCGTCGTTACCTTTCCCCTCGGAGGCGGGGATAGCGGACGGGAGGAGCGGGAGAGCGGACGGAAGGAAGGAGAAGCGGACGGAGGGATAGCGGCGCTGGAGTGCGGTGTCTTACTTCGATTGTTTCTTCGCGTTATATCTTGAACTTTCGTGGTCTGACTTATCTCTTTAACCGTTTCTTTCTGCTGCTCCTCTTTGCCTTTACTTTTCTTCCGGTTCTCTCTTGGCCTTTCTTTGGGTTTGCGGTACTCCTTTCTCTCTTCCTTTCTTCTTCTTCGTTTTTTTCTCTCTCTCTCTTTCTTCTTCTTGTTTTTTCTCTCTGTACACAGGGAAGAGCGCAAGAGGTGATCAGCCGGTTTCTTCTTCTGTCTTTTTTTTTCTCTCTTTTCCTTTCTTCTTCTTCCTTTTTTTTCCCCCCCCCTCTCTTGATACCTCTCTTCTTTCTTTATTTTTTCTCCTCTTGTATAAACACCCATTTGTGAGATTTTACTTCCTGTCTTGACTTTGTTATTGTCTCTCCATATCGAGCTTCCGTTTCCGATTTCTTACTTGCGCCCTTTTTTTTTCTCTCGCTGTGAAGAATTTTAGTGTCATAGGGACCGAGGTAGCAATTTTTCTTTTTTTTATGCCAATCTGGGATCGGTTATTAGTTCTGGGACTTATAGTTTTCTCTGCTTTATACCCCTCGGGGAGCTTTCGCCTTCTGTTTTGTTGTAGTCGTCTCGCTTTAAAATATAGAGAGTCGCGCAGATTAGGAGAAGGGAAGGTCGCTTCAGTGGGGGGGTTAGGGGATGGACGCGGAGGGGGGGTCAACGTCGCGAGATGAGGATGGGCGCTGTATAAAGTTCTTCTTCTTCTTTTTTTTTTTTCCCTTCTTCCTTATCTCGTCTTACTTGTTTTTCTCGCTTTACTCGATTCCTTTATCTTCTTCTTTCTTCTTCTCGATCTTTTATCTCTTTTTCAGGCTATTTTTTTTTCTCCTGTTTGGTGGGGAGTTGGTACGAAAGAATAGTGACCGTATAGTTGGCAAGTATAGAAAGAGGGAAGATTTCGGAGCCGCTGCACCTCTTTTTTTTCTCTCTTCCTGTGTCTTCTTTCGGTGTCGCTCTTTGTATGTGGCAGGCATTTGTATATGAGCCGTTATTGGTGGAATTTTGTCGATAAGAAGTATAGTCAGGTTCGATATTCGTATTTTAGACGTTCTATGACTAGTGTGTCTCAATTAGTGAAAGTGAGAACGAAGAGGTGCTGGTGAGAGCCCAGTCTGGGGTACGCGTCGTTATCAGCGGTAGGTAGTGTGAGGTGGTTGATATGTGGAGTTGATGGGTAGAATCAGGGGCAAATGAATGATGGTGAAGTGTGGGGTGGCCTAGCTATGTTGATAGCTGGAAATATTGGCGTAAGTAAGGTCGGTGAAGATAGGGTTGGGGTTGGAATAATTTTAGGCTTTGAGATGCGACAGTCGGGTAAAGGCGGAGACGGAAAGGGGCGCAATTCTAGGTGAAATGAGGGGTTGAGGGAAAGTAGCTGTTTTTTATGAAGGTGGATGGGGTATATTACAGTGTAAGGGGTGGGGTGGATGATATGGATTTGGTATAGGTTTTATGAGTGTTAATCCTGGGTGTGCTTGTTGATAATGAGGTTTGTATACAGAGGTGATTTTTTCCCTTTTCCCCCCCGTGGGTGTGGGGCTTTGTTTTTTTTTTTAGATTATATCCCCTTGGTGTGATTGACCAGAACACTGGAGCTTGTAAGCTCTCCTCATCAGCGCCGGTTGGTTCCCCCCTTTGTTGAGTCTATTCGTTGCTACTTCAACAGTCTGTAGTTAGCAGGGCCCCCCCGTCTTCTCTGTGGCTGGTCCAAGGTCATCCCCCTTGCTTAGCGATTGACTGTCGCATCCTGCCCCCCCTCTTCTCCCTCTGACACATCACACCATGATACACAGGACACACACACACAGTGAGAACACACACGTGTGGCACACACACAGTGAGATACACACCACAGTGAGAGATCCACCAGCAGTGCACAGCACACACACATGGTAAGACACACACACAAGTTCTGTGTGAGACACAACACAATTGAGGCCACACACACACAGTGACACACACAAAAAGTGACACACACACACAACACCCACGTCACTCTCCTTCGGGTCCGCCCGATCTTAGGTGACGCGTGTAAAAGTCCCCGATCGGGGAGGGATGGTGAGTGACGGAGGGAGTAGTTAAGGCGGAGGGAGTGGTAGATGTGCGGGAGATGGGAGAGCGGGAGGAAGTAGAGCGGTGAGGGAGGTGAGTGCGGTGAGGAGTGGGATCGCGCCGTCCGCCCTCTTAGGTGCCGCGTGTGCCCACCCGCCCGCCAGGAGGAGTTGAGGCGGAGGGAATGGAGCGTCTCCCGGGGCGCCTCTTAGGTGTCGCTTGTCCCCCGCCGGGGAGGTAACTGGAGGGAATGGAGTGGGAGGTGAGTGGAGCGGAGGGGAATGGAGGTGAGAGGGAGGGATGGAGCGGAGGAGGGAAGTCGGCTTCCGGGCGCCTCTTAGGTGTGCGTGTCCCCCGCCGGGGAGGGGACTTGGGAGGGAATGGAGTGGGAGGTGAGGTGGACGGGAGGGAATGGAGTGAGAGGGAGATGAGTGGAGCGGGAGGGAGTGGAGCGGCTTCCGGGCGCCGCCGGGAGGGAGTGGACGGTAGGGAATGGGGAGTGTGATGGGGGGGGGGGGGGGGGGGAGAGGAACAGAGATGGTTGGTGGTGGGTGTGTGTGTGTGTGTTTTTTTTTTTTTTTGTGGACCTTGGCACCTTCACTCCGCTAGGCCAATGCGAGGTGTGGGGGGCGGGCCAAGGGGTGTGGTGTGGTGTGTGAGGCCAATGAGAGTTGGTGCGGGGTGGGCGCCCAAGGTACCAATGAGATTGCCGCTAGGGACACAAACCGGACATCCAGGCAGGCAGGCAGGCAAACATACAGTGCTTTCACTAATATAGTATAAGATACACTAGCTGAGAGACCCGGCGTTGCCCGTGAGTTAAATTTCCCGCTAGGAAAAGGTGGGGGGAGGGACAGTGGACAGGAGATGGGAGGGGGTGGGACAGTGGACAGGAGGAGGGGAGGGACGGGGACGTGGCCAGGAGGGACGGAGACGTGGACAGGAGATGATGGGGACGTGGAGGAGGGGACGGGGACAGTGGACCAGAGGGAACGGGGACAGTGAACAGGGGGACAGTGGACAGGAGGGACAGGGACGTGGACAGGAGGGACGGGCAGTGGACAGGAGGGACGGGCGTGGACGGAGGGGGGGGCAGTGGACAGGAGGGGGGGGGGAGGGACATGTAGGGGGGGAACGGGGGCATGGACAGAGGGGGGGACAGTGGACAGTAGGGAGTGATGAGAGGTGACAGGGGGGGATAGTGGACAGGGGGGGGGGAAGTGGACAGGAGGGGGGGGAGTGGACATGGGGGAGAGTGGACAGCGGGGGGGAGAATTGACGGGCGGGGGTGTACGTACCGGAACGTGGACATGGATGGGTGACTTTGGGGGGTGAACTAGGTGGACAGGAAGGGGAGGGAGTGAGAGTGGACAGGAGGGGGGTGAGAGTGTGGGTACAGAGGGGGGGGAACATGGACAGGAGGGGGCATTGGACAAGGGGGGGAAAGGTGACATGGGGGGGGGACAGTGGATAGGAGGGGTGTGGACAGTGGACGAGGGGGGGGGGGGACAGAGGACCATGACGAGGAGGTGGGGACAGTGGACAGAGGGGTTGGGTTCTTAAAAATTTAAACGGGTCCCTCTCTCCACTCCCCCTGTATGTTTCTCTCCGCTCCCCCCTCTCTCCGACCCTGCCCCCCCCGCCCCCCCATGCGTAGCTCCGGTCCCCACCCTAGTGTCTGACACACACACAGTGTCTGACACACACACACACACACACAGTGTCCCCACACACACACACACTGTGTCCCACACACACACACACTGTGTCCCCCCACCACACACCACTGTTCCCCCCCCGCCCCCCCCCACCCCCCCTTTTTCCACCCCCCCCCACCCATTGCGGAGACCCCCGCCCCCCCCCACCCACACCCGACCGCCCCCTCCCCCCCCTCCCCCCCTCTCCCCGCCCCGCGGGAACCCCGCGTCCCCACCACGCGCTTCCCCGCCCCTCCACCCCCCCCCCTTTTCCCCCACCCGCGCCCCCCCCCCCCGCCCTCCCCCCTTTCCCCCCCCACCTTGTCCCCCCCCCCCCAATTTCGTGCGCCCCCCCCCCTTTCTCCCCCCCCCCCCCCCTGCCCTCCCCCCCCCCCCCCTTGTCGCCCTGAGGTCGTCTCTTCCGTTCTGCCGCCATCTTTATATAACTCCGCGCGGGCGGAGGGGTCCTTCCGGCCGCCGCCAATCCTTAGGCGCCGCGTGGCACTCAGGGGGGGGGCGGGGGAGGGGAGAGGTAGTGAGAGGTCTTCCCCGTCCCACTGCCGGTACCCGTGCGGGGGAGGGATGTGAGTGGAGTCTGGAGTGAGTGAGCGGAGGGAGGGGGGATTGGAGTCGGAGGGGATGGTAGCTTGATGAGGGGGAGTGAGCGGGAGGGAGGTGTAAGGTGGGGGGATTCTTTTCTCTTTCTTTTTCTTTGGTCTTGTCTTGTTCTTTGAGCTGAGGGAGTGAAGCGGGAGGGCGGTTAAAGTGGAGCGGGAGGGAGGTGAGTGGAGCGGGAGGTGAGTGGAGAGGGAGGTGAGTGGAGAGGGAGGTATGTGAGTGGGAGGGAGGTGAGTGGAGCGGGAGGGAGTGAAGAGGGAGGTAGTGGAGTGGGAGGGAGTGGAGCGGGAGGGAGGTGAGTGGAGCGGGAGGGAGTGGAGCGGGAGGTGAGTGGAGTGGGAGGGAGTGGAGCGGGAGGGAGTGGGAGGAGGTGAGTGGAGCGGGAGGGAGGTGAGTGGAGCGGGAGGGAGGTGGAGGGAGGTGAGTGGAGCGGAGGCGGGGAGGTGAGTGGAGCACCGGGGAGGTGGGGAGGTGAGTGTGATGGGGGGAGAGGACAGAGAGAGAGGTGTGTGTGTGTCTGTGTGTGTGTCTGTGTGTGTGTGTGTCCTCCCCTTTGGCCCGTCACTCCGCCTCAGGCCAATGAGAGGTGTGCGGGGGCGGGCGGGCCAAGGGACCAATTAGATTTCCCCTAGGGACACAGGAAGATGCAGACAGGCATACAGTGCTTTCACTAATATAGTATAAGATATATTACATGTGTTGCGCATTTTATCACAAAACATTTTCACGTCTTTCTGCACGCAGTTGTATTTTAATATCATTGCGCTGATATATATTTGGATTGTATGTCTCTCCAAATGCCAACTTAAATAACATTACTATAATTCTATTAGCTCAACATTATAGATTAGACACACACACACAGGTCAACCCCAAGGGGCAAAGAGTGTCCCCTGGACAGCTGCCTGCAGCTAACTCTATTACAAGTGCCCTGACCTTGTGCGCCTGTGTCTGAGGTCAGGCACTGAGCAGCTTGCTTCTGTAATAAGGTTTAGCAGGGTTAATGGAGCAAGTCTGGTCCTGGGGAACGCAGAAAATGGAGAACCTCTGACCACCTAGACCTTGATTCACTAAATTCTCATCAACATGCATTTATATCCCACCCGGTAAAAATAATGTTTGCGGGTTAAAATGTAGGCAGTAGCGTCATATTCACTAAGAATTACTTACTTAAAAATGGGTAGAGATCAGAAAATTGCAACTAACTAAGTACCTCTGCAGTTAAAACGTTAAATACAGTGGCAGATTAAGACCCTCTGTAGCCCCTAGGCACCAAGACTTTTTGGGGGCATTTCCTCAAGGCGGCCCTCTTCCTGCAGCATCGCGGCATTATGAAATTCAGGCGCCATGTGATGTCTCGGCGGCATTTGATGTTGGGTCGCCATGACAGAGACGCTGCTGGAGGAGGGCTGTGATGCAAGTGTTTGGGGGGAAGGGAGGGATCGCACTGTTTTACAATAGGGTCGTGTAATAGGATTTAATACACAACTATAAGTCATTCATGTAGATGCTGGGGGGGGGGGGGGAGGTGTTCAGTGTTTTAGGTGTGTTAGGGTGGAGTGGGAGTAGGAGTCATGAGTGATAGGGTTAGATGACCCCAGGGTGGGTGGCTAGACCTCTTGTTTGCCATATGGGCTAGTAAGGGATTGAGAAGCACAGAGAAAGTGACCAGGTCACAACAGTCCCCTTTACATTGCACTCAAGGTAATAAGAATAGATGTATACATAAGGATATAATATCCACTGAGAGAACTGATAAGTCCCAATATACAGAATGATATATTGTCCAAAGGGAGGACTAAATAGTCCTGCTCAAACTGACAATTATAACCGATTATAGTGGCAGAAGCGTCTACTGCGAAAATCAAAAACAATAAACTTTTAATAGTATCAAGTAATAACGCCGAAAGACAAGTGACAAATTTATGCAACACTTGTCTAAAATGGAAATAAAACAAACCCCCAATAGGGGAGCAGGTGGGAGGATAGGTAGCGGTAGGGAGCACTTTGTGCAAATACAGGAAAGTATGTGCAAAGAGAATAATTGCAGTGTATAGGTCCGCTTCCCTAACTGTAGCTACCAATCAGCGGGATATGTGGGAAGGGTCTTGATTGTAGTGTAATATATAGCACGGATACAGAAGGCAAATATATACAGTATATAGGATATTTCCATAGATCTCCGAGTGGTATGGAATATTAGGTAAATTACAAAGTAGTAAGTAACAAAGTAGTTATGTTAAACCATGTATCGGTATTCATAAGTAACCACAAGTAGAGACTATTGTATCCCGTGGAGTACCAGGAAGAAATGGCAACATAATAGGCTGTCAGAGTATGAGGCACAAAGAAAAAAGCCTCGTATACAACCGTGCTCCTGTAGTATAGCAAGACCGCTACCGCAATCACTACCGAACTCCACAGCTGGACCCGCTCACGGACGCCATCAAGCTGACATCATAATACCCCAATACATATCCTTGTGTATATATCTATTCTTATTACCTTGAGTGCAATGTAAAGGGGACTGTTGTGACCTGGTCACTTTCTCTGTGCTTCTCCTATGTATATATTTTCCCCATGCACCGGGTTTCAAAATGATTTGATATTTTGGGTTTGAGGGATATCCTGCCATTATCGATTTCCTAGTAAGGGATTGCCAAGCAATGCCTTACTAACCTCATTCGCATTCAAGGTGGGGGGCAGGTAGTGTAGTGGTACGAATATATTGCGTCCTTAGTAGACTTTAGTGGCCAGCTAGTCATGGGTTGCCACTGGCTACTAAGGACGAGATATATATATATATATATATATATATATATATATATATATATATGTTCTCCAATGCGACTACAACACACATCACTGCGAAATGCTCAAAGAACTAGATTGGTCAACACTAGAGTCTAGGCGCAAAGTTCACCTTTCCTGTCTTGCCTTTAAATTCTTCATGGGCAAGCTACCTAGCTACCTGAACAAGCTCCTCACCCCTACCACTTGCAGCACTTATCACCTGAGATCAGACTCCAAAAGACTATTCATGGTCCCAAGGCTCAACAAAGTATCCGGACATTCCTCCTTCTCCTTCCGTGCACCCCAAAACTGGAACAACCTACCAGAGACTCTCACATCCACCACCAGTTTAAGTTCTTTCAAATCTAAGGCTGTCTCACATTTTAACCTGGTCTGTAATTGTTTCATACGCTAATAATATATATTTTCTTTAACTGTGCACGCAATGTCTTGTATATAATGTATACCCTGTTCATTTATGTAACTGTACTTGTAACCATGTACTATTTGTCTTACTCTGTGCCCAGGACATACTTGAAAACGAGAGGTAACTCTCAATGTATTACTTCCTGGTAAAATATTTTATAAATAAATAAATAATATAGATATATATAAAATTATAAGGGGTTAATATATGTAAGGTGACAGAGCTTTCCAACCCCCACAGGTCTCTTCTTCATGTGTTCAGAGGTTTCCAAACCTCACATGTCTCTTCTACATGTATACAGAGCTTTCCAAACATCACATGTCTCTTCTACATGTGTACAGAGGTTTCCAAACCTCACATGTCTCTTCTACATGTATACAGAGCTTTCCAAACATCACATGTCTCTTCTACATGTGTACAGAGGTTTCCAAACCTTGCAGGTCTCTTCTTTCATACTAGAAAGTTGCTCTACTACAAAGTCCTGTGAGCACGACTGTTCAAATTGGACTTCTCTTTTCTCAAATTGATATCAGAAGTCTTAGTCTGCGTTATTAATCAGATATGAAAGCGGGTTGGTTTGGCTTGTTCCGTCTTGTCTTTTATATCCCACGCCCGGGTTATGATCACAGAGATGCCCTCGGTACCTCAAGGGCATCACTGGGCAGGAGCACTTTACAGATAACATCTCCGACATTTGGCATCACTTATCCGTCTGGGAGTGGGAAAACATGCTGCTGCCGCTTGGTAATGGTGTAACCTTATCAGATCACTCTCAGGACTCTGGAACTCATTAAAACGCATAGTTCCTGTAAGCCTCACAAATCCAGCGACAATAGGTGCAGACGCAGCTCCTGCTTATTAACCTGCGGTGTGTGTGTACATGTCTAACATACCGCTAATAGCCACATATCAGCAGTTACACTCACGCTATGCAAACCTTTAGAGAGGCAATTCAAGCTTTTATGTGTGATTTTTTTTTTAACATTAAGATTGAAGCAGGGGGTTTCCAAAGCTGAACCCCATTAATTTCAGCTCCGGGGACCCCTCCTTCCGGAGATACAGGCCTCCATAGGGGGTGCTGGTAGCCGCTCGGCTCGACTAGCATGGTTCACATAATGGCGGCGTTTTAAAACTCCCGCATCTTGCGGGCCAATAGGAAGCTGTGATGTCATCAGGTTCAGCTTCCTAATGGCCCGCGTGATGCCGGAGCTTTAAACTTTGCCAAGATACCGGCACCACCCGGTCTTGGGAAGCAGGGGGTCCCCAGAGCTGAAATTAATGGGGTTCAGTGCGAGACCCCCTGCTTCAATCCTATGTTAAAAACAGTGATTCAATGCTGTTATTATTGTCAAGGATATTTCTGTGGGATCAACAAACCTTATTTATTACTTGTGTCTCCACACCCCTGCTTCTAGAGTGATAAGTTCCCTGGGGCAGGGACGTTCTGCCTATTGTCTCAGTTAGTCTTAGCATGTATGTACGCTTTGGTCATACCATGTTATTGTCCTCCCTCCCACATTGTACTTGTTGGCACCCGGCACATACAACATAATATGGCTGATATATTAATCATCATAATAATTAATTGGCGTAATAATTGGCTATGCATTGAAGGGTAAATGAAAGCCACAAACATAAGATGGTCACATACAGTGTTTCATGCCTGACTGGTTTCCCTCGTTGAAAAGACCGCACGGATCGGCAATTTCGCAGCTTATAGAAGATACCCCTTAGTGCACTTTTACTGTCCCATTTGCAATGTCTTTCTGTTATCTACCTTGTGCCGACCAGTCACTGATTTTCCAGAGATCCCTGGACCTGTAAGGGAAGGGGCTGCGTGAGCTAAGGCCAAGGGAGCCCTCCCCTAGGTCCCTGTGAGGTCAGGTTAGGGGTAAGGGTTTAGAGGAATATTTGATGGGGGATGGGGTAGGGATCTTACCTCCCTCTTTCCTGCAGGATCTTCTGGAGAGAAGTTCCCACCGCCATGTTTTTATGATATAATTGGGTGTAAGTTTGGTACGTGTTGGGGCTTTTTTAATTTATTAGCCACAGCTTGGGGATTTTATGGCAGGAGTAGTGCAACACGGAGGGGTGGGGGGGAGGACTCGTCAGCATTGGCTTCTGGTGTTGAGGTGTCTGGCGTCGTAAGTGGAAGTTTGGGGAAGGCGGTGCCATTCCCAGCTCGGGCGGCCAGAATGGTGCTGCCCCTCCGTATGGTGTTTTGTGCCATGCGACCTGGATGGCGAGTGGCGATGTGGGCATGAGCTTGGTGTATCCCTCGAGCTCATGGATAATGGTAACGGAGCAATCTGTCTGGGTCCCCAGTCTGGGAAATTGTTCTGTTTATCATGTTGTATTATAATAAACCTGCGACCGTTTTTTCCTCCCAAGAAGTTGTCTGGTGTATTTATTGGGATCTAGGGGGAGGGGATTGGCTCCAGGCGCGGATAAGACATGGGCGTCTCAACGATCTGGTCTCAACCTCACTGAATTATAGCGTCTCAATGGCTGAGGCCAGTGCTTTCCCAATAAAATGCCCTGATTTAGTCCTGAATCCCCAAATCTCCCTGGGTTAGGTCCTTGGAGGTTATTACCCCTGGGGGTAGTACACGCTCCTCCTGTCTGTGCTGAGGATTTGCATGGCGATGTATTCCAGACATGTCATCTTGTGGTTAAATGGCAGCTTCAGAAGCATTTCTTCCTCTAGCATTTCCTTGTCCTCACTTGGCCAATTATTCGTAACCCCTTCAAACCTTCAAAAACTTGTCTGCACACGATCTGTGATCAATCATTTCAAGGCCCCTCGAGTCCATTTTTTTTAAGTCAACTTTTTTAACCATTACATTATACCTTTTTTCAACTTTTTTGATCAAATGCCTTAAGGCAGTATGCACAAACTTTCCCCGTGCGCACCCTGCCTGCTCTCCTCGGCGCCACGCGCGCGGTTGCAATCACTATGGACGAGGCCTTACTCCCTGGCCATGTCCTGCTCTAATTTCTGCCTTCTGGAGTTAACATGGCAACCTTTACACTGCACAGAGCTCTGGTGAGAGCTCCATTTTAACATCCCGGACATTTAATATTTCAACAGCATTGGATTTAAAAAATAAAAAACAGCTTAGGAAATAGCAAGAAGAGATCTCTTAGGCTAAGGCCCCGCTCCCTCAGTCAGCGCGCCCGCACTGCAGACAGGCGGGGCGCTGACAGACACAGACCGCGATATGCGGTCTGTAGGGAGCCGGAGCAGGAGGTGGGCGGGGGGGGGGGCGTGGCTTGAGCGGAGGGATCCGCTACACCCCCCCCCCCCTCTCCACGGGCTCGGGCTGCAGGAGGGAGCTGCTGCGGGCTGCTGTAAGGTAAGCAGCTCCCTCCCCCTTCTGCCACAAAACACACACACACACTACCTTGAGTAGGAAGCTGCCTGATGACAGCTCCCGCTCCCGCCGCTGATTGGCTCATCAGCGCACCATGTGACGCGTCACCGCTCGGGACCACAATTTTCTTGAATCCCCTGGCGGCTGACGCGTCACAGTGCGTAGTGAGCCGTCAGCGAGGGGGGACTTGGACCAGCTCGGGAGGATTCCCCTGCTGGTGGGGAAAGCTCGCGCAGCCGTCCGCGCCACCGGGCGCAGCGGGTCCCAGCCCTTAGGCGGCTGCACTTATAGTCCTGGCAATGGGAACGGCGTCAAAACAAGTTTACTTACGCCGTCGCGTGTGCCTATAGTAGTTGCAACCGCGACGGCTTGGTTGCGATCGCTGGAAGTCAATGAAAATTGATTTTTCAGCAACCGCCGCATGACATCAGCAGGCACGTGAGCGGTTCAGCCAATGAGGGCGAATCGCTCATGGCCATGCCCCTGCCACGCCCCCTGGTCGCCGTCTCTTGCCTCCTACACTATAGGCAAAAGATACTGCTACAACGATGACGGATGACGTCATGATGTCGCCGTAACCAGGACGATAAGTGCGGCCTTAAAGGAAGTCAAATAATAAAATGCAAAACAAAAAGTTGATTAGCGCAGACTGCTGTTTTAATAATGCGCGGTGTGATATTATTATAGAGCTAATCTGAACCCCTCTCCTATGTACAATACATGACCTAGCAAAGCAATTCAGGGCGTAAGAGACTCCCACATTGGTATCTCATTGGAGAACCTGTTCTTGGACAGGCTCCAGATGAAGTGACATTGCGTCTTGCCCACTAAATCAATCAGCTCAATGCCACCCTGTGCCGCTCTCCCCTAAATCACCTGTCAGCAGACTTTTAAATATCCAGGGGCTGGGTGAGGTGTCTGGGAGCTGCCGGCACTTGATTAAAGATGCTGATTTACGAGCGGAGAGGTGCTGTGTATCTGTGAAATCACACAAGATTAGGGCCATCTGCCTCTCAGACCCCTTACAGAATGTGTAAGCTCCTCATACAGGTACTGATTAACAGCAGCTGCAAGTGGAGGGCCGTAAGAAATATGGCCGACTCCTTACTGCCTCACTGACTGTGCCCCTCAGTCTCACTTTATGCACAGGACTGGATTGATCTCCAAAATCAGTTGTGCTGAGGAAAGTGTCTGAGGTGTCTGTTTAAACTGCATCAACCTGAACTACTCGACTCAAAAATACCTTCTTTTTATTTTTTTTTACCTTTTCCAAATGCCCAGTCCCTTCGAGTCAAAATAATGATTCAGAGCACACTGAAATTTAGCAAAAATGTCAAAATACGGATTTATTCAGACAAACATATGGACCAACGTTTCGGTCCCATAAGGACCTTCATCAGGAATCACATTGTCATTAAAGCATGAATTATGAAAAGACAAGTATACTTTGATTTAATAATGCTTTCAGTCCCTTTTTGAGCCTGATGCCAAGACCAGACAATAACACAGTCGGTGGACTAAAGCAGCAGTCAGGGATTACCGTCTTAAAATCGACAGCATTTTTCATGCCGATTTTTGAAAAACATATATACTTATGTTCAGAGTCAATATTATAAGTGTTTTGTATAAAGGGGTTTGCAGGTTAGTGGAGCCAGGGTTAGGGGTTCTACAACTTATTGCTTTTCTCTCTCTCTCTTTTTTTTAAAGCACTACAGGCATACCCCGCATTAGCTTACGCAGTGGGTCCAGAGCATGTATGAAAAGCGAAAATATACCTAAAGTGAAGCACTACCTTTTTTCCACTTATCGATGCTTCGGTACAGGTAGGGAGCCGGTATTGCTGTTCAGGACGTGCTGACAGGCGCAAGCGCGAGCTGCCGTTTGCCTATTGGGTGAGGGGATTCTGCGCGTCACTACTACGGCGGTCTGTAGGGCAGAATAAGTGGCCATATTCGCGAAGAGAGCGTACGAACATCGGGGTATGGTGCTATTGAAAATATGTCCTTACTCGCGAGTGTACTTAAACCCGGGTATGCCTGTATAGGGTTAATACTGTCACCTTCACAACTCTGCTTATTTCATATTTACAAAGTTCAACATGACAATGGCTATGCTGAGGATGACTTCTCCTAGCTACCTGAGGGTGTACAAGTCCCAGCCTAACTCACAACCCACCTCGCTCCCACCCTGCCAAATTTCAGCATGGCAGAATGTGTTATAATCAACTTTCAGCACTCCCACCCCTCAAGGCAGAGAAACCGCAGGGGTAATTAACCTGTAACTAATTGAGTGGCTCAGTTCTTACAAGGGCACTGCGGTCTCTTTCATCTCTGGTATTTGCTTGTTCGCCACATCTGGGGTCTCCATATAACGTCAATAGAGCGGTTCTATGGAGCAATAGGAGGAGATGCAGGGACTGGTTATATAGAGCAAGAGGACGGGATATAAGCTCTTCGGGGCAGGGACACCCTTTCATGTCTGAAGCGCTTATTCCCACTGTGTGTTATAATATTATGTCACGTCTATTACTGCCGTGAAATGCTATGTACCAGGATAGCGCTCTATAAAGATATACCTACATACATACAGTATATAGAGGAGGTATAAGGAATGGTTATATGGAGCAATAGGGGGAGATATAGGGAACGGTTTTATGGAGCAAGAGGAGGAGTTAGGGGAGGTATAGGGAACGGTTTTATGGAGCAAGAGGAGGAGTTAGGAGGGAGGTATAGGGAACACTTCTCTGAAGCAATAGGAGGAGTTAGGAGGGAGGTATAGGGAACACTTCTCTGAAGCAATAGGAGGAGTTAGGAGGGAGGTATAGGGAACGCTTCTCTGAAGCAAGAGGAGTTAGGAGGGCGGTATAGGGAACGTTTTTATGGAGCAAGAGGATGAGTTAAGAGGGAGGTATAGGCAAGAGGAGGGGATATAGAGAGAACTCCAGCATCATTTTCTCATTTATCTACTTATGAACTTTGCAGGCTAGTGTTACATTTAACGCAGACACATTATGTATTAACTGTTTTCTAGCAGCCTGCTTGGTACCTTACCCTTCAACTGCAGCAGACACACAACCTCAGATGACGCTCTTCAAACCCATTAAAAAACAAGCAGAGACCCTTCAGCCAACTTGAGAAAAAAGACACATAGCTCTTATAGGACTAATGGGGATTTTATAGGGTTCTGACTAGACTGCTAGTAATTTGCTGGGTATAACTTTCTATCTGACATAAGTTATTATGGAAAATATCTGCTTTTATGAGGTGCCAGCTCGGGCTGCTGTTACTCAGACTGGCTGAGGGCTGCTTATGCCCGTCTAGTTTAACCCTTTGCTGACATAGACAAAGCAATGCTAATCCTTCTGACATATGAGAGACATATTCAATTCATATTTGTCTGCCTATCTTTATATGCATACACATACTGTACACATATATAACTTTATTAAACCTTAACTTTATTTCATATAGCGCTTTACTCCCAATGGGACTGAACGCGCTTGTTACAATACTGTATAGCACCCGGTACGCAGCACAGGAATTCTCACAGAACAGTCCCTGCCCAGATGAGATTACAATCTATGTTTTTGGTGCCTGAGGCACAGGGGAATAAAGTAACTTGCCCAAGGTCACAAGGAGCCGACACCAAGAATTGAACCAGGTTCTGCTGATTCAAACTCAGTGTCGTTGATGACTCACGGAGCTGCTCCTATACAAACATTAACCCCCTTTCCCCCCTGTACCCCACTCTTTCACACTGCTGATGGATATATGTATGCATGTATGTACAGTATGTATGTATGTATGTATGTAATCTTTCATGCTCCACATTTTTCATCCATTAATTGCCCTCTCTGTTCATTTAACATTCCCTCTGCCATGAATTCTCAACATCTTCTGTCTTAGATTGTTATCTTGGATTTTACATCAGTGTTAAGCTCATGGAATCTCTGTAAATCAGAATTGCTGACCCGAGGAAGAGAGAGAACTCTCGTAAGCTTCTCCTAAAGTATCAATTGTTAGTCCAAATAAAAAAAGTTTTCACCTAATACTGAAGTACTGTACTCATTTATTCTGCACTATCGCAACTGGACTAACACATACATACATACATACAACGGAAATAGCCGTGTTAGTCCAGTTGCGATAGCAGTATCCCCCAGCAGCATCCCCTTCCCCTCCATGCTGTTAATTGTCACCGTTTTATTACCCTTCCAATTTCTTCAAACATCCCTTTGTCACCCCACCTTATTTAAATCTCTGTTTTTTTCTGCTTTCCAAACTTCTGTTTTAGCCATAGATTCCTTTGTAAACCAGAATTGCTGACCTGAGGAAGAGAGAACTCTCGAAAGCTTGTCCTATGACGTAAATTGTTAGTCCAAATAAAAAAGGTATCGCCTAATACTGAAGAACCCATATTTTATATATAAAATAATGTGGTGAAACCTATCCCATGCTTCATTTTGCAAAGCCAGTATAACCAACCTCACACTGATGAGACCCATTAAGGTCGAAACGGCTGGGTGTGGGTGGGTTTGCCGGCTATGCATCTTAACCCAGGCTGTGCTCAAAGCTGTGAAATGCAGCAAGCATAAGCTTACAGGGGACTATGTTATATGATTTTGAAGCAAAAAGTGGCACTGTGTGCTCATTTGCATGTCATTTCCCAGAATCCCTTGCTGCAGTGGAAGTGCTGTGTGCTGGGTGATAATGGTGAAAGGCGGGGTTGCAGACCTGTCTAAGACCTGCAAATGAGCATACAGTTGTATTTACATTTGATATATATATATATATATATATATATATACACATATATACATATACACACACACATACACATGATGCAGCATGTTTTCAGGGGGTGTTCCGATAACGCCATAAACCCTAAAGATTCCTCTTCAAAGGAACAGGCGAAGGAATCATTATCCTGCCTCCTGTCCCTGTGATATGCAGCTGGAAAAGGCTGCTAGGAGTTCCCTCCTCTGACAGCCCCTAACAGGTAAGCTATTTGCAGGTCTGCCAAATGCTGAAGGCTGTGATCAAAACCAGCCCCCCTCTGTCTCTCTGCCAAAACCGCACATTTTCACAAGTTTTTTTTTTTTAATCTTTTTTTTTGAACGGCTTTCTATTTAACCCCTTCACTGCTGCTTTAAGGGTTTCCTTAGACACATTTATCAAGCCCCTACATTGCTTGAGCGGCCTGCAACATGTTGCAACAAGGGTTCAAATCTGCCAGAGGGAAATAAAAACACATTTTTATGTGAAATTTCAATAAACTATTTAAAGTTCTCTACAGTAGTTCCAGCCTTTCTCAGGAGGCCGCGCTGCAGAGATACAGCGTCTGCTGGTCAGTGTTACACTTCGGAGATTTATTTCCCCTTACGGAGGAAATAATGTTTTCCTGCCTATAATATAATATTCAATGAGAAACATACAACATAACAGGACTGGACTGGATAGTTTTGAGGGTATTTCGATTTCCTAAGTCTTTCTTATAAGGGAACGGCTGCCCCATTTCAATATATTCTCGCCTAAAGTACACAGCAGACTGGCATCCCCTCTGGTACATAAACACTATGAAATCATCCTGCACTTAGGGATAATAGTTAGCAATTTTCTTCTATTTTATATAATAAGAGCAAATGCCCCATTAACACCACCTGGCAGCTTACAGTTTAAAAGCACTAACAATAATAATATCGGGTAGTGCCATTTAGTCCCCAAACACTTTGCTCCTGAAGCAGCCACCACTGGGGTGAAATCCTACCAATGTTATTATTTCTACCCAATTACCCTGACTCAGACGCGGGCGGATGAAATGACTTGCCAATGTGGCTTGGGTTTGGATTCTGAACCGCTACACCAGGGGTGGCCCACTCCTGTCCTCAAGGGCCACCAACAGGTCAGGTTTTCAGGATATCCCTGCTTCAGCACAGGTGGCTCAGGTGGCAGAATGACTGAGCCACTGACTGAGCTGAAGCAGGGATATCCTGAAAACCTGACCTCTTGGTGGCCCTTGAGGACTGGCGTTGGCCACCCCTGCCCTAAGGGTAAAACACAGCCCCTGCCAGAAGTGGCTTGTGGGGTAATGTACAGTAGGTTCCCGTCAGGTAACAACCCCTCTTGTAACACTGTAAACACACACTGTAATTCTGTCTTCAACCCACTCTGGTGCCAAGAAGCTGTGAGCGAAAACAGACGGACGTGCAGAGCAGCTGTTTGGGGAAAAGCTGAATCCTTTCGTTCTGAGCCCAATAAATTGGGCCCACAGTAGAAATGAGGATGGGATCATGCAACTGCATCTGCCACCCCACACCAGGCTCACCCGTAATCTCCGGGACCCCAGCTGGTAGCGCTAATGCTACTTTGGAAGCCAGTAGAATGGGGTTACTGAATGTCATCTGACATGGGTTTTAGCATTAAACTGGACACTGGGAAGTGCCCGGTACAGCCCCCGGCTCAGGAGGATATGAGTCGAATACAAGCTATATATGGAAGCGCTTATGTGAGGGATTTGGGAAGGAAATAAGTGAGATCTCCCACTGCCATGCATTGAATAGAGGGATTTCTTTTATAACTGTGAAAGTCTAGACAAGGACACATCAAAATCAAATATGCTGCATCAGATACAGTATAAAAAAATAGCAACATTACATATGTGAATATCTACAATCACACATAACTATCTCTCTATCTTGATCTGTTTAGATCTGTCTCTCTTACTATCTGTCTATCTATCTGTCTGCCTACCGGTCATCTATCTATCTTGATCTGTTTATATCTGCCTGCCTATGTCTGTCTATCTATCTCTATCTATCTTTGAAATGAGAAAGGAGTCAAAGTAATTTGTAGAAAAGAAAACATGAATGTATATTAAATGTTTAACAGATTGAAAAGTGTCTTTTGAGGGCACGAGGAAAACACAGCCCCCTGTTTTTGGAGACTGGATTTGCTTGCTGCCAGATAAGGATTAACTGGGTTTGGCTCTGCCCATAGGACGGATTCTGCTTAAATGTGGAATGAAGTCTTGAATCCCGTACAGAGAGGCAACAGACTGTGTGCCAGGTTTGGTAATACACACACATCATCATGTCCTGCTGCCCTGCAGCTGTTTGAATTGTAGCGTGTTTGCCATGAGGATCTTTCCTGGCCAAAAGGGTCTAACAAATGCTTCAACAGGTGACAGAGAGTTTGCTTATGCTGAGTATTATACACCTGGGGATAACACCTGTTGTGCTAATGGGTTGTAGCCTTAATACCAAATTCACAATACAGAGCCAACAACGGAACACCTCTGTCCTGGCGTGGGCTTGCTAGCTCTGTACTTCCACAATGCACAGCTTCAAGAAATCCCTGTTTAAAGCAGCAATACTACTTTCCAACTTTTTTTTCTTCTTTTTGTATTATTTGTATACGTAAAGCATGTGACAATGTGTAATTCTACATTCTTATAGAAGCTGGCAATAGTTGGTGTTCCTGTTAAAATATGGAAAACTCCGGATTGTATGCCTAAGGCTGCGTTTATAGTACTGGCTACGCAATGGCTTGTAGCCGCAAAGCAGTCAGTAGCTGTGACGGTAGGGGGTAGCCAGGCTATCAAATAAAGGTTTAAGCCGTTTCGTTACCCCTGATCCGTGTGTTGGGTTTATAGTGTTAGCTCTTGAGCTCAGGGTTTGTACATGCATAACCTGTAATGTGCAGTAATAAAGTATTTAATGTGTTTTTACCTTTCCAGGAGTGCCAGCAAGCAGAGATCGCTGTAGTATGAGTTTCAAGGGGGGTTTTGAGGAGAAAGTGTTTTCAGATTGTGTCTATCTAGTCAGGGCCCAGAGTTGTTGGTTCCCCTAAAAATGTACCCAGGAATTAGGTCGGATTCCTGGATGCATGTAGACACATTGCCTCGGTAATATCTCCCCTGAAAATGCTTTTGCGACTCACCTCTAGGGGTTCCCTGCTTCAGCACAGACCAGAAAGGTAAAAGGAGCATAGGGATGTGAGGTGTCCCTGAAACAGTCAAGGGGTCCCTATGTTAATGGGGATACCCAGTAAATGCCCAAGTCACCCAGAACCTATATAGGGGTTCATGGGTTGATTCCCTGATTCAGCGCAGACCAGAAAGGTAAAAGGGGCAAAGGGATGTGAGGTGTCCCTGAAACAGTCAAGGGGCCCAGGTTACTCAGAACCGGTCTAGGGGTTCTGAGGGGCTCCAACCATGCATATAAGGTTGTGAGGGGATTTTAGAATCCGTATAAGTCTATGCAATTGTGTTTGGTTAATATGGCTAGTGAAAAATAACATGCATCTTTTTACTCTATTTCCCAAACCAGGCAGACTTTTTTGGACAGTATTTTTGTCATTCATGCTTCTGTATTAGGGTGACCATTGACTGCTATAGTAGCTTATAATGCCGATATTATATGGGTATGATGTACTAATATGCCACTCAATGGGTACAGGGTGGGTATAGTGGGTCCGGCGTGGGTGGTTAAGCCTCCCGGATGGGTTGTGGGGCAGGGTGGGTTAACCCCTTAATTACTATAGCGGTTATTAACCGCTAAGGCGATTAAGGGGTTAGGGGCCATTAGATTGTATTTTTTAATGTATTGTTGCTGGCATCGAAGGACATCACCATGCAGTATGCTTACGAGGATGCCCTTCATGTTTAAGGGGTAAGTAGAACGGTTTTTATTTAGTTTATTTATGCTGGCTGGCTAATGTTGGGTTTAATAATGGGCAAATAATCTATTATCCATTACTGTACTGTATGTGTTTGGTGGGGGGAGGGGGGATGTATATTTATTGAAATATAGGCCATGTTTTTTTTTTTAAATACAGGAATGGTACTGCAGGCCAGTGGGGACCCACGGGGACCACCCAAGGACCCCGGACACCCACATGGACCACCTGAGGACCCCCGGACACCTGCGTGGACCACCCGGGGACCCCTGTGGGGCCCCCAGACACCCACAGAGACAACCTAAAGGCCCACAGACACCCATGGGAACCACCCGAGGGCCCCCAGACACCCGTGGGGACAACCCGGGGACCCCCAGGCACCCACGGGGTCCACCCATGAGCCCCAACCCACGTGGACCACTTGGAGACTCACAAAGCCTAGCAGGGACCACCCGAGGGCCCCCAGACACCCATGGGAAACCCCCGGTGTGCCCTGTGGGGCCTGTGGACACCACCCGGGGACCCCCGCCAGCCTGTGGTTTTAAACCTTTTTGTAAAAAAATAAATAATGGTTTTATGTGGGGGCACAGGGGGTGGGTTGTGTATTGGTGGTTATTACAGATTTTAATTTAAGTTTTATTACTAGTGTATTGTAGCAGGGGGCCTCCAGAGCAGAACCGCGTTGATTTCAGGTCCATGGACACCCTGCTCCCTGAGATACAGGCCCCGTTATAGGGTGCCGGTATATCCTATGCATGTAAATGTCCCACGTCACGTGACCGGGACATTTCACTGCATAGGAGATACAGGATACGTTATGGGGTGCCGGTATCTCGGGAAGCAGGGTGTCCCCGGACCTGAAATCAACGCGGTTCTGCTCTGGAGACCCCCTGCTCATCTACACTAGTAATAAAACTTAAATGAAAATATTTTTATTTCAAGGGAGATTTGCGCAGAGGGAGAGGCGGCTCTCTCTCTCTCTGCAGCAGAATCAACTCGCCGGGTGAGCCCTTTTCGGAGGGCAGTTCATCTCGGCGCCGGCTACTCGCCATTTGTTGAAATGTTGCTATCACTGGTATTCGGGGCTTTCTGCATACCGTGATAGAAAAAAATCGCCAGTTTTGACAGCCTTGCTATCGGACTTTACTGCATGAGGCCTTTTATCTCAGTCAGAAGAAAATACTTACGTAGGTTTCCCTGGACCTAGGAGAGTTTAGTTGTGTACCCAGTTCCCAAGTAAGTGTGTCTTTTCTTATGTAATTTGTGTAACATTGTGTGTTTGCCTTTTCCTGTGAATAAATTTACAATTTATTTCATTAACTTGTTTTGCTCAATGTAAGATCTGGATAAAAAGGTGTAAATGGCCTGGTCTCCCGTGACAGTAGCAACCGGTCATAGAGATCGCGACGGCAACGTGTGACGTCACATCGACCAAAACAGCTGTAGTCAAAAGAATGAGGTTTACAGAGACAGTCGCACCACATGACTGGCAGCAACCAATCACATAGCTCCTTGCCACCAGCGACATCGCACACCAGTGTGCAAATTTTGCAACGGCGACATCACGGGTAGCATCGCCGTCGCTGTAGCTAGTACTATATACGCAACCTAACATAATGACAGCTTCAGTCAGTGTAACTCAGCAGCTACAATGTATCCTTATATTACTACAGTAAGGTTATCTATTGTTACAGTTTGCAGCTCAAACTGCAGGAAATATTTGCAACAAATTATCCCAAACAGGAAAGTGATGGAAAAATCTTGCACTGCTGGGGAGGTGGGTTAAAGCCTTCTACAGAAATCAAAGGTTGCATTAAAATAATAATAGCTGAATAAAAACAGAACTGATTTATTTAAAAAAAAAAAAGAGAAAACCATATAAGATTTCACATGATTTGCTGCGTTAAGAGGCACTATTGTGAAGTACAGTACACGGTCAGCAATCTATAGTTAAATATTATTATTACATGGAAAAGCTCATTAAAATAATAAAAAGCACGTTACTGATCCTGCCGCATCGGATGCAGACTCTGCCCTGTGTTTTATTGTTATACCGGGTGTCTGTGTTATTGATGTGTCTCAGCAGCAGGGAGATGTCTTGGGAGACGGAGGTTCAGCTGTGTCATGGTTTTACTCCCCCCCCCCCCCCCTACATTCCTAGACATAGCAGCGATCTGCTTTGTCCTGTGCGGGGTTCTCCCATCCCAGAGGGCTGCCTTTTGTTCCCAGTTTAACACTTTGTTTATTTACGTATTTGCGATGCTCATCTCCAGAAAAAAATGACTTTGCAAACGGCAACCCTTGCCTAATAATAAATACTAATAGTTATCATAAAAAGGGCTAAAAATGACAAACATTGCGGGTGACGTGTGGTGCTAACCCCGGCTGCTGCAGAGCTGCCAGTCACAACTCTGCTTCCCGAAATCGTGCCCCACAATGCCTTGCGCAGCACTGTGAGAGACATTGTGCGGTGTGGCGGACTGTACAGGAATGCGACATTCTTCGAGCCGTGATAATAAATATAATATTTGGAATACACACACACACACACACACACACACACACACACACACACACACACACACACACACACACACACATAATAAAAATACCACTTGTGAGCACATTCACACCTCAGACTGGTCTGCAACCAGGGCCGGCTGGGAGTTTTACGGCGTTCGGTGCAGAGGGTGTTTGGGGGGGCCTTTTACCTGCTTCCGAGGCGGCATCTCCTCTTTTTGCAACATGTCGCCTGGACAATGCAACATTATAGGATGACAGTGTCACCTTTTGCTTCTTGTCCATTTTAACATGGACCCCTATAAGCATAGGCCTGACGTATTACACAGCGTTTCAGCACAGACTGGGTTAAAAAAAAAAAAAAAAAAAATATATATATATATATATATATATATATATATACAGACACACATATATATACACACACACACACACAGATTATATAATGGTATACTGTATAAAAGTGCGTGGGTCGGTGTGTATTAGAGTTAAGAACCAACGCTGCTTTATGAATACACTTGTTGTTTCCTCCCCCAGAATCCTCCGTTTGTCTCCCCCTCACTGTTTATTGGCCCAAGTGGGGGAAGTGACAATATCAGACAGGAATCAAAGCTTCAGCTGATTCTGCCATCTTGTTCTATCCCAGGCTGCAGGGATTTTCAGAGAGAGCTTCTCCCACTTGGTCCATGGAAGTTTAGGAAGCGGGAGAGAGGTGTGGAGGGATGGATTTTCAAGAGGTTAAGAAACCCCATAACAGTGACAATAAATATTTTTCTGCTTTCTCCCTGATAAAAGTTATCTGTGTTCAAAGTGTGATGTTCCCTGAGGTTAAAAAGAGTACCAGCGTTTCTCTATTTACAAACATACAGTACCACCATTTATTCTTTTAATCACAGCTATATATATATATATATATATATATATATATATACACATATACATACAAACCTCTCATACACTCTTTCTTGAATATACCTACAACACAAGTCTGCTCAAACGTCTTTTTTTAAATTCATCCCGCGGACTGTAGACAATCGTAATCCTGTCCCCCTTAACCCCCCAAGAAGACAATAGGGAGGACACCTCCCTCCCAACATATAACATTGACGGTTGAATGAGGGTACCCTGGACATTGAGGGCACTGTGACTAATCAGGTAACTATACCAGGCGCGGGATTTGCATGCTCTTAGTTATATTGTAGGCTGACTTATACACTTCAGCCCACAACTAGTGTTAATGGGTGTTGGCGAGGAACCTAGTCACACACACACACCTCTAACGAAGGCGTAAACTTGGTAATTTTTGGGGGCCGGTACCTCTCACCCGGGCATGTGCTATGGGCAGGGCTGTGGCGAGTCAGTTTTTTATGTTCGGATCGGTCGGGCTATTTTATTGGGTGATTTGTCAAAGCACTGTATATTAATTAGATATACAATCATACACATGTAAGAGGTATCGTACCCACGTTAGCCCTATATTACATCGTGTCGATCACGGTCAATATAGAAATAAATGATACACGTTCTGTGGCTAACGAAATGCTTTTTTTTGTGTGCATTGTAACATCGTCTCCGGAACGAAGACGATTCAGTCGTATCATCGAAAGCTTTTGCAATCAAAGCATAAAGCATTTCGTTAGCCACAGAACGTGTATCATCTAATTTTTTGATTATATATAATATATACACCTTCGTATACAAACGCCCCTCCTTTTTAGGTATGCGTGACATCTGTCTCTGTTCGTCGTCGTCCGACCGCTTAGTGGTTAGTTATGCACACAAACAAGTGATCATGCAAGTATTAATGGTCTGCTTAAACTCAGACTTCTTCCTCTGACTTATTTCACCCAGTTAAGGTACTAGCCTTTACCAATGTGTGGGTTGAAGTATCAGATCCCTTTCATTTTCAGACCAGTTCACTGATTTCAGTGTTACAGTATTCTCCACACACACTGTCTATTTTAAATAAATAACAAACCAAATCCGTATAAACAAAATCCTATCCCTTTCCACGGGATACTACTACAACATCATAATCTAAGCCTCTATCTGGGCGAACTAACGGGGCGCACAACATAAACCTTGGTTTCCCCAGCTTAAAACAATGCCCTCTTAACATAATTAATCTCATTTACTTCGCGTACACAGATACCTGCATAGTCTTTTTCAAACAGCAATAAATTTGTTTATTGTCTTATCTGTTCGTGGTGGGAACACACTGTCCCAAGGTCCAGGCAATCCTCTATGTCCTGTGATCTTGGAGTGGCCTGTCCACCCTGAAACTGGAAACAGGGGATCAGAAGCGCATACCCCAGCCCCCTTACACTCTAAGAGATAGTAGTCCAAATTCACACCTCTCTGCTCTAAATACCTGTGCATGCGTTACGCCTTAAGCAGCGTGATAGAGGAAACTAGACCATCTATGTTAATCGTGTGGTCTGGATTTTCCTCCAGCTCCTGAGATTAATGCTCAAAGCGTGGTTTGGGTTGAATGGAATCATTTTTTTACCTTTTTCCTGCACTTTCTGACCTAAAATGGGCAAAAAGCTGCGCTAACATCTGTTGGACTATGTCACAATATATTATACTATATATTATTATATATATATATAATATATATATATATATATATATATATATATATATCTATATACTAACTTATACACAGGGGTGCCCAGTGCTACAAAGACTCCAAATGACAAAGAACATACTGTACATATTACAAGGAATATATGTATCAGTAGTATTTAAAATACCTCCATAGTACCGTCCATGCCTGACCACTAGCAAACTCAAACAAATATTCCTAGCTCCGTGCATTAAAAGACCCTAAACTGTCAGGCACTTGGGACGCAGATATCAATAAGGTCCCGTAGGCGGTGGTGGGGGTGATCTAGTCCTCAAGAACCCTGCAAACAGGGAGGTATTAAGGATACCTGCTTTAGCACATGTGGCTCAATCAGTGGCTATGTCAAAGACTGAAACCACCTGTGCTGGAAGCAGGGATTCCTGAAAACCTGACCTGTTGGGGGGTGTTGAAGATTGAGTTGAGAACCCCTGCTGAGGGACACTGTCACAGAGGTTAGACGGAGTTTGCTTTGGGAAACAACGTTTCTTTTATTCAGCAGCAAAATACAGTACAGGCTTCTCCTAGCCAAAGATCCGCAACATAAAGTACAGCTTCTCTAGCCAAAGATCTGCAATATAAGACAGGCTTCTCCTAGCCAAAGATCTGCAAATACAGTACAGGCTTCTCCTAGCCAAAGATCCGCAATATACAGTACAGGTTCTCCTAGCCAAAGATCTGCATATACAGTACAGGCTTCTCCTAGCCAAGATCTGCAATTATACAGTACAGGCTTCTCCTAGCCAAAGATCCGCAACATACAGTACAGGCTTTCCTAGCCAAAGATCCGCATATACAGTACAGGCTTCTACCTAGCCAAGATCAGCAATATACAGTACAGGCTGCTCCTAGCCCAAAGATCTGCAACATACAGTACAGGCTTCTCCTAGACAAAGATCTTGCAATATACAGTACAGGCTTCTCCTAGCCAAAGATCTGCAATATACAGTACAGGCTTCTCCTAGCCAAAGATCTGCATATACAGTACAGGCTTTCCTAGCCAAAGATCTGCAACATATAGTAAGGTTCTCTAGCCAAAGATCCGCAATATACAGTACAGGCTTCTCCTAGCCAAAGATCCGCAATATACACGTACAGACTTCTCCTAGCCAAAGATCCGCAATATTCACGTACAGGCTTCTCCTAGCCAAAGTCCGCATATACTAGTACAGGCTTCTCCTAGCCAAAGATCCGCAATATACAGTACAGGCTTCTTCCTAGCCAAAGATCCGCAATATACAGTACAGGCTTCTCCTAGCCAAAGATCGCAATATTACAGTACAGGTTCTCCTAGCCAAAGATCGCAATATACAGTACAGCTTCTCCTAGACAAGATCCGCACAACATACCGGCTCTCCTAGCCAAAGATCTGCAATATACAGTACAGGCTTTCCTAGCCAAAGATCGCAATCTACAGACAGGCTTCTCCAGCCAAAGTCTGCAATATACCAGTACAGGTTCTCCTAGCCAAAGATCTGCAATATACAGTACAGGCTTCTCCTAGCCAAAGATCCGCAACATACAGTACAGGCTTCTCCTAGCCAAAGATCTGCAAATACAGTACAGGCTTCTCCTAGCCAAAGATCTGCAATATACAGTACAGGCTTCTCCTAGCCAAAGATCTGCAATATACAGTACAGGCTTCTCCTAGCCAAAGATCCGCAATATACAGTACAGGCTTTCCTAGCCAAAGATCTGCAATATACATACAGGCTTCTTAGCCAAAGATCTGCAATATACAGACAGGCTTTCCTAGCCAAGATTGCAATATACAGTACAGGCTTCTCCTAGCCAAAGATCTGCCAACATTACAGTAAGGCTTCTCCTAGCCAAAGATACCGCAATATACAGACAGGCTTCTCCTAGCCAAAGATCCGCAATATACGTACGGCTTTCCTAGCCAAAGATCCGCAATTACCGTACGGTTTACTAGCCAAAGATCCGCAATATACAGTACAGGCTTCTCCTAGCCAAAGATCCGCAATATACAGTACAGGCTTCTCCTAGCCAAAGATCTGCAATATACAGTACAGGCTTCTCCTAGCCAAAGATCCGCAATATACAGTACAGGCTCTCTAGCCAAAGATCCGCAATATACAGTACAGGCTTCTCCTAGCCAAAGATCCGCAATAACAGTACAGACTTCTCCTAGCCAAAGATATCATATACAGTACAGGGCTTTCCTAGCCAAAGATCCGCAATATACAGTTACAGTACAGGCTTCTCCTAGCCAAAGATCCGCAATATACAGTACAGACTTCTCCTAGCCAAAGATCTGCAATATACAGTACAGGATTTTCTTAGGTCAAAGTTCGGCTTCCCCGGCATATGAAAGTCCATACAGTTACCGGGTGTCCCTATTCAGCTGGGACATTTACATATGGCCTGCACGCCCTGGGGTCCCTAGTTAGGCATCAAAGACATGCACATGTAGTCTTCACGCAGAGCAGACAGAGAAACACTTCCCTTTCCTGCCTTTTAAACCCTTGCTAGACTCAGGTGGGCTCGTTAATAGTCCTACCTTCCTCCAGGCAGGCATTAACTATTACCTGGCCGACACCCAACAGCTCTAGCGGTTGTAAACAGGCTTGCCCCTTTTAGCGACCCCATACAGGCCCCGGAACGTCCCCCGTTTCAGACAGCAGCAGATATAGAGGATTATCCCATAAGCATTCGCAGATCATGCAGCCTTGACTGTTATCAGCAGGCAGGAGCGGAACAGATACTTAGCACCGCTACTTCCCCCCCCCCCCATTTGGCAAACGTACCCCTTCCATAGTGCCGCTGCTTGTTTAACACTTTGGCTGCCATAGGGGCCAGCAAACGCGTTGTGTGCCAAAAGGGTTCAGATCTGTTTAGGGGAATTCTCTTCATGGAGATCCCCCACCCCAATTCCTGTAAAGAAGTGTCATGGGGGTGGAGGTGTCAACAGGATGCTTACTATCCTAAAACGGCATGGTATACATTACTGACATTACAACACAGTGTATCCTCTATGTCACCGCCCCCGGTCACTGCGAATGTCCCTTTTTCGGTGTCACTGTCCTCTGGCCCCCTTGCTCCATGTCACTGTCCCTTTCCCCTGTCCCCTCTGCTCCATGTCACTGTCCCTTCCCCTGCCTCCTCTGCTCCATGTGACTGTCCCTTCCTCTGCCCCATCTGCCCCTTGTCACTGCCTCTGCCCCTCTGTCCCTTTCCAGCCACAGCAGGGAAACCCCGAGGTTGAATAATAATTTTCTCTCTCTGGTCCGGGCCCAAATCGTCACAAGTCTTTCTGAAAACAGGAAACACATTCCTGCCTTGTTATTGCGCCCGGGTGCTTCGGATGTCTGCTCTCTTAACCCCTTCACGCCCAAGGTCCTGCTCGCGCTGACATCTGGGGCAGGCATGTTTATTCTGTGGGGCAACAACGAAGGCTCAGGCCCGGTCACAGCGCAAACACAGGGCATGCAAACAGACGTCGCCGTGGTAACAGCCAAATCTGCCAGGAAGGATGAAATGAGGATCCGGATTGTCATTTAATGGGACGGGGAACAATCAAAGGCAAAGTCAAACTGAAACATGAGTGGTTTCCAGTGTAAATAAACAGCAGGTGCATAGACCTCTGATAACCCCACACCTACCTATGGATTCCCTTTTAAGAGGGTGATCCCACTGGAATCTATGGATAAGGATCCTGGCTTTTACAAGAATGGTCCCCAGACATGTCACCTCTCAATTATTTTCTGTATGTCTCAAGGGCATCCTGAACGACTTTAATGGAGTCTCATAGGTAAAGCCAATACCTTTCCATTGGGACGGACCACTTTTTGGTCCGCAGACCCCCAAAATCTGACTGATTTCAGTCCTTGAGAGATGACATGTCAGCAGTTATCTGTGGGTGGTGACGTTAGATTTGTGCGTGATCCCATTGAAGTGTATGGTGTCCACTGATGTATGAAATATGGTGATTACCCATCTTCAAAGGGTCTTTCCTCTGAAGTGTATGGGACAAATTATGTTTGTAAGACATAAGCACACTATACTATACACACATACATAGCGCTATATATATATATATACACACACATATTAGTGATGTTCCGGGTCCCAAAAATGACCAGGTAAAGTTTTGACTTACCTGCAGCCGGCGGCGAAGGGTGAGGAGGACCACGGCGGCATCCTGGTGGTGGTGGGAGCAGCGGAAGACATACTTCAGGCGGTGGCAGCAGAGGACGTCATTTTTCAGCCGGTGGGAGCTGCGGAAAACATCCTTAACAGCCGTTGACGGTGGAACACAGAAAAACGTGAGACCGAAGCAGGAGCGTTATTATTGGACAGCCGGGGAGCAGCGCAACTTCCGACTTCCGGTGCAGCTCCTCCGGCACCGGCTTTCAAATATGTCTTCCGCTGCTCCCAACGGCTGAAAATTACATCCTCTGCTGCCACCACCTGAAGGATGTCTTCCGCTGCACCCACCACCACCAGGATGTCACCTGGAAAGTGGGCCGTCAGATCCCGAGGACCACCTGTATATATACTGTGTATATATCTATATCTATAATTGGTTATAGTGGTACTCCAGTGAGACAGGAATACTGCCCGGGGGAACTAACTGCAAAAAGATTAGGAATAAAGGAAAGTAGTTGCAGGCACTCCAGGACTTGTTGCAAAAGTGAAACATATTTATTATAAAAGGTCAACGTTTCGTCTCTCCAAGGTCTTGAAAACGGCTCCTCGGAGAGCCGAAACATTGACCCTTTGTAATAAATATGTTTCACTTTTTCAACAAGTCCTGGAGTGCATATACACACAGACACACACACACAGACAAACATACATACACACAGACAAGAAAAAGCTTGTGAAGCCCTTAGGATTTTCACATATTTCAAATCTAAAATGTTATTAGATGTTAATCGAAGTCCTAATAATAGATAAAGATAACCTGATCAAACAAATGTCACAAAAACGTGATACTTTTTCAACATTTATTTATGCACAAATGATTCAACATTCAATATCCGTGTGTGGAAAAGTATGTGAACCTGTAGATTCAGTGCCTGGTGGCGCCCCATTAAACAGCAATGACTTTAACTAAGCGTTTCCTGTAACTGCTGGTCAGTCTCTCACATCGGTTTTGAGGAATTTTGGCCAATTCCTCCTTACAGAATTGTTTCGACTCAGGCACATTTGAGGGCTTCCTTGTATGGTCAGCTCGCTTCAGGTCCTGCCACATGATTTCGATGGGGTTTAGGTCCGGACTTTGACTAGGCCCTTCTAAAACGTGGAATTTCTGCTTCTGCTGCCATATTTTGTAGATCTGCTTGTATGTTTAGGATCATTGTCTTGCTGCATGACCCACTTTCGCTTCAGCTGCAGCTCACGGACGGATGACCTGACATTCTCTTAAAACACTTCTGATACAAGGCAGAATTTATGGTTGTGTCAATGATGGCGAGCCGTCCAGGTCCGGAAGCAGCAAAACTGGAAGGTGTGTAATTGGGCGCTCCTGGTATGCTGAGTAGGTGGAGAATCTGCAGTGCTAGTGCAAACAATTCAATAAAGTGCAAACAGTGCAAAAGAACGAATATGCACGTGAATGGATGATAAATATAAAGTGAAGTGAACAAATATTAGAACACAGCAGTCATAACACAAAATTGTGAATAATGTATAATTAATTATTAAAACATCACCAAGAACGTATCAATGTTGTGTAATAATAAATGTAAAGCCGCTCAAAAAAACCTCTATAGACCGTTCCTAGGTCTATGCAAATCTCGATGTCTTCCAAGTGAGGGGAACGCAGGACGTTCACAGCGTGGACATGAAACAATAAGAAAGATACAATAGTGCAACCAATATCACAATAGATTCTTGTAAGTGTATATAAGTCAGTTCCACTCACAGAGTTTCCTTAGGGATATGGCATATCAGAGATACAGACTCTCTCTGATGGGAGCAGTGATGGTAAGCCTCAGTGTGTGTCTCTTAAGAGATGCTGCAGTGGTCTTCCCGTTTGTCTCAAAATGAAGAGAGAACTCAAATGGTGTAGTATATCTAAAAATGTATTGCAGTGTCAAAAAAGTGTGTAAATAAACTCACATTTTACATGAGAATAATGCACATTGAACGAATGGTGGGTCTGTGATGTCTCTGTTGCCGATCTCTGCTGGTACGCGTATTACTTAAGCATTCCTAATGTACGTCACTTCGGTGATATCTCAACTGAGGGCGGAGGCGGCTCGACTCGGCTGGTCCGGTTGCCAGGACTCTGTTCCCTCGTTCTCTGCACATTCACCAGATTCTATGCGTTTCGCCGGAGCTTCTTCAAAGCAGCCACAAACCATCACACTCCCACCACCATGCTTGAAGGTTGGGATGAGGTTCTTCTGTTCGAACGCAGTGTTTGGTTTTCGCCAAACATAACATTTCTCATTGAGGCCAAAAAGTTCTACCTTTGACTTGACTACCTTCTGTCCAGAGAATATTGTTCCAGAAGTCTTGTAGCTCATCTATGTGCTCTTTGGTGAACATCAGACGGGCATCAATGTTCTTTTTAGAGAGCAGTGGTTTCCTTCTGGCCATCCTTCCAAGAACACAATTCTTGTTCAGTCTTTTTCTGATATTTGAGTCATCAACACTCACATAAGCCAAGGAGAGAGTGGCCTGCAGATCCTTGGATGTTACTCTGGGGTTCTTTGTGACTTCCTGGATGATTTGCCGGTTTATTCTTGGAGAGATTTTGGTAGGAAGACCTCTCCTGGATAGAGTATTGTGGTCTTGAATATTCTCCATTTGTCAGAGAAATTTGTCTGACAATGGATTTGTGCAGCCCCAAACCCTTAGAAATTGTTTTGTAACCCTTTCATGACTCATGAGCATCAATAACAGCTTTTCTGAGGTCCTCAGAGAATTATTTTGATCGTAGCATGACGTGTTTCCACACACCTGTATGGTGAAGACCAAACTCACAAAGTTTCTGATCTTTATATAGGGTGCGGCCTCCTAAACTGACCCCTGAAGATCAACCAAATTATTTAAACACCTGATACTAATTATCACCTTTAATTTAGCTGATAAAACCAGGATTTCACTTACTTTTCATACACTTACTTTTTCACATACCGACTCTAAACTACTCATTGTTTGTCTAATTCATACGTCATTTTGTTTCAAAAGACATGGAATCGGTTAATATAAACCCTATTGGATATTTATGAAAAGACTGGTTTTGATTCATGAATTTCTGTAATTGTGATTGGGGTTCACAAACTGTATCTCTCGCCACCGTATATACACCGGATATACTTGGAATCGAGAGGTAATTCTCAATGTATTACTTCAGCGTATTTTTTTTGAAGTGAAACTTCTTTAGTGGCACCTATTCTGATGGGGTAAAACGGGAGCGATGGGGGACAAATGTGAAACGGAAGTGATGTTACGGCTCCCCCATCCCTCCCCCCCACGCACCCGCTGTGACATGCGCTCCTAACGGCCGCCGTTAACCCCACACGTCCGCTGCCATGGGTGTACAAATATGGCTGGCGCAGAGCTTCCGGTGCTGCGGGTGTGGGTGTAGTTAGATGGCGGAAGCCCCGCAAGTCCTCCGGCTGTTCAGCCTCTCTCCTCCCTAACTACGCTTCCCCTTCCATGTGTCCCGCTGACTGAGCGCCGCCGGGGCCGGAGGAGGAGAGCCGCCATTCCCCCCACACGTCCACACAGACATGGGAGGTTGAGGCGCATGCGCAGATTTGACCGCCGGGTCCCGCAGGCCAGGAAGCTATCTGCATCCGTTGATGCGAGGCAGCGCATGCGCAGTCGCCCACCCCTCGTAGCAGCGTTGGAGGCTGAAGCGGAAGCGGCGCCGAGAGTGGAGATGCAGCTGTCCCCATCCCTCCCCGATCCACGCGATTGAACGAGGACAGCACAGCACGGGGGGGTGCTCGCCTCTCACTGCTCCGGTAACGCGGGAAGCGGGGGTTTGAGTGCGCCGCTTCCAACGCAGCACTGCCGAGGGGGGGCTCTCAATCAGGGTATCTGCCCCTCACATACGCCGGGCCCGGTGCGGCCGCGTCTCCCTGGGGGTGGGGGTGCGGGGGAGGAGAGACTCAGACAGAGCCGCCGCGGGTCCGCAGCTCTGCCTGCGTTTTTTTGGGGGGGGAGAGAGTCTCAGACAGAGCCGCCGCGGGTCCGCAGCTCTGCCTGGGGTGGGGGG
>CM071575.1:31238293-31333430 GCA_036426205.1 Ascaphus truei | reverse complement strand
AGTCAGGAGGGAGGGGCCAGGACACAGAAGAGAGACACAGATACACTGACACACATACACACACTGACTGACACACAACATACACACTGACTGACTGACACACACACACACACACACACTGACTGACACACACACACTGACTACACACACACTGACTACACCCACCACACACTGACACACACACACTGACTGACACACACAACACTGACTGATAACCACACACATTGACACACACACACACACACACTGACTGACCACACACACACACACACTGACTGACACACGTACACACGCACACTGACTGACACATATACACACGCACACTGACTGACACATACACCACTGACTGACACACATACACACACACACTGACTGACACATACAACCCGCACACTGACTGACACACATACACACGCACACTGACTGACACACATACACACGCCCACTGACTGACACACATACCCTCACTGACCGACCAGAGAGAGAGAGACATACACTGACACACACAAACACACATTGACTACACACACACACATTACTGACCACAACACACATACACACACACTTGACTGACACACACACCACACCACACACCACACACACCACACACCACCACACACACACACACACACACAACACACACACACACACCACACACACACACACACACACACACACACACTTGACTGACACACTCACTCACACCTGACTGACCACATCACACACTGACTGACACACGATCACACACTGATGACACCCTGCACACACTACTGACACACATCCACACGACTGACACACATGCACATAACTGACTGACACACTGCACACACTGACTGACACCATGCACACACTGACTGACAACACATGCCACACACTGACTGACACACATGCACACCACCCTGACCGACACACAGCACACACACCGACACACTAACACACTTACCGCACACATGCACACCTGACCGACACCACAACACACACAAAACAAACACACATACATACTCTCTGACCGACACACACTACATCACTGCACTGACACACATACACTGACTGACCATGTCTGCCGAGCACGCGCGTTATATTCCATTTCTGTGACAAAAGTCAAAGAAGTTTCACTTACTACACGGTCACAGCACACACAGCTTTTTTTTATAATAAGATACACTCTCAATGTCATATATTTTTTTTGTGTGCGATATATAATATATATTATGTGAAATGAGTTCTTCCGTATATATATAATATATATATATATATATATCTATAATGATATATAATATATATATATATATATATATATATATATAATATATGATATATATATATTATAGAACTATATATATATAAAGATCACTTGTGAGCACATTCACATAAATATTATACAACTCATATAAATAAACATTTCTGACAGAGTAACAGACAGGGAAGCAGGAGGTGTTTATATTTTGCAGACATGCCAGAAGCCCCCTTAACCAGCTTCAGAGAGCTGCGAATAATATGCCTTGTAAGGCGGCATGGAGAAGAATTCCTAGAAGACTAGAAAAACAGAAGCAGACAGCAGGGAGAAAACAAAGAGCGAAAAACACGGTATGTTAAAACGTCGATCTGATTAAATATTTCCCCATTACCTTCCCTTCAGTTTTCTCGATGTGCCTTGCTGCCATTTGTACCCATACAGATGAAAGGCATGTGATTTAAAATGTGTGTACACATCACACCACACCTCCACGACCGCAGATACAATGTGTGTGTGGGTTTTTTTGCAGCAAACTGCTAAATTATTTTTGTGCGCTGTTCTTTAATCTCCTAAACCTGCGGCTGGCTCCTTCTCACTGCAGCCCCAGCGTTGTACAGAACACGGAGGTTATTTAAAGCCTCCTATTCTATTCCCGGAGGAGGGGGGGGGGGTGAATAAAATCAGCGTGCAGCATTAGATAATGATACTTGGTATTCGTGCACACGCACGCACGCCAACGCCGGCTTACATGGGATATTTCCTAAAGCCGCCAAAAATACATACCCTTGGGTCATTGCAAATATTTCACACCCAGGGCGGGCAAAAAAAAGGACTCTCGCTTAAAAAAAGCATAGGCCCCCTAAAATGACATTTCCCCCCATCACCTAGGTGGGATGCGGGGGTCTCCGGAGGTGAACCACGTTAATTTCAGCTCAGGGACCCCCTACTCCTCGAGATACTTACATCCGTAGGTGATGCTGGCAGAAGCTCTACGGTTTAAATGTCCTGGTCACTTGGGCCAATGGAAGCCCAAGCGATGATGTCATGGCTTCCTATTGGCCAGGGTCACGCGGGCATTTAAACCGCCATTGTGATAGTCCCACATAGCCCAGCCGGAACTGCTATCGGCCTCCGTTAACGGAGGTAAGTATCTCACGAAGCAGGTGGTCTCCGGAGCTGAAATAACGAGCTTCAGCTCCGGACACCCCCCTGCTGCCAAACAAACAGGAAAAAACCCTCAAACCAGGAGTGCGGCTTTAAAACCCTTTCAATGCCCTATTGACGTACCAGGCACGCCGTGGCAAATGCTTGTTTTTTGAAGGACACTCGGTTTGGCTACCGGCTGGAGCTCACGCCACTTGCATTTTCTATATTCGGGGGTCTGATTGCATGTCGCCGGACACTGAAAAGGTTTAAATGAGGGTGATGTATTGTATAATGATACCGAGTGTCTCTAACACATTGGTGGGTGGGTGGCAAAAAAAAACGCCGGCACTGTCAGGAAGCACACAAATAAGCTACGCGCGGTTACAGAGGTATATAAGGTATATAAGCAGGTGTGGGTCTGTGCGTATCTTTGTACATGTGTAAATCTGTGTATGCCATCAGATGGTCGGTGAGTGTGTCAGTGTCTGTATGTGTGTCGGTGCCTAATGTGTGTGTGTTGTATATGTAATCAGTGTGTTAAAGTAGGGTTGGGCGTTAACGGTCAGCAGCTTAAAAAAAAAACATCGCCCCCATTAACCGCTTATCTGCCAGGGGAGCTCATAACACATTATTCTGCATGTCTACATACTGCCCTGCATGTTGCCATGTTGAGCTGCAACATGTTGTGGGGCCCTCTGGCAGTAAAAGGTTAAACGGCTGTCCCACATGGCATACCCATGAAATAAGGTACCCAAGGAGTTTGCGTTCTGAATGGACTAATCATTTGCTCCCGTTGCCCTTTGAATTTTGGTTTTAATTGGGCTCCAAACGTGTCCCTGTCATCTCCTCGCCGTTCTAATTATCCACCCCCGCGCTTTGAGTATAGGAGGGGAAAAAAAGTATATATATCTATATATATATATATATATATATTATATTATATATATTATTATTCTGACTACATAAGGTAAAAGATACGTATGGCACGGGGGGAAAGATGTAGAGCGACGCGAGATAAAGGAACATGATAGGAGACCCCCCCCAAAAAAGACCGCCAGAATAATAACCCTAACATGTGGGATAACATTAGTTTGTCTTCTGTTAATCCTGTTAATAAGCCTGTTAATTAATATCAAACAAACCACTCAACACCTCTAAAGAATAAATTGTATCGATTGCAAGCTGCTTGGAACGACCCTTCTTACCTATCGTATAATGCTTTAATATTGCAGTATGGTGATATTTTGTCTTTTTTATCTTATCTTAAAGCGGCAATTCCGGGTCCTTTTTTTGCTCTCCATTTTCTTACCCTGGATTGTAGCAGCGGGTCTCGGAGCTGAACCCCATTCTTTTAGATCCGTGACTCCCTGCTTCTGGAGATACTTATCTCCGTAGGGAGTGCCGGCAGCCGCTCCGCTGGACTAGCAGGGTTTCACATTACGCAAGTTTCGAAGCTTATGCGCCCCTGGCCAATGAAGCCTTGACTTAGATTGTAAGCTCTTCGGAGCAGGGACTTCCTTTTCTTATATGTTACTTTTTATGTCGGAAGCACTTATACCCATGATCTGTTATTTGTATTACTTGTTATTTATATGATTGTGACGTGTATTTCTGCTGTGACGCGCGATGTACATTAATGGCCTAATAAAGACATACATACGTCATCATGTTTGGCTTCCTATGGAAAAACCACTCTAACGCACAGCCAAATAGAGTGTGCCCAAACAAAAATGATAAAAAGAATTTCTTTATTGGTCCATTTAAAAAAACAGAGGTAAGTCCCTCCGACCGCGTTTTCGTACCCACTGGTACTTTATCAAGTGGGCTTCCTATTGGCCTGTGTGACGCAGGGGCTTTACCTTTCAAGCCCAGCTAGCCGCCGGAGCAGCACCTACTATGGAGGTAAGTATCTCCGGAAGCAGCGGGTACCCGGAGCGGAAATTAACAGGTTTACTCCCCTGCTTCAATCCTGCCTAAAAAAGTTGCTTGGAGGTCGCTCATTTAAAACAGCAGCTCTTCTCACCATAAATATTTGCTACTGTTTTTAGCAATCCCGCCCTTTTTTTTAAATTCTGTCGATTTTAAAATCTGGAGATACAGTAGCTAAAATCGCGCTCCCTGGGAGGTTAAAAAGGCTGACGCGTGTACACATATTAAGACAACAGCAGTTGCCACGGTAACAGCTGCTGCCAGTGAAATAAAAAAAACTAAAGAAAACTCAGCAAAAAAGAATAAAGATTTATACACATGTTGATAAGTCCAGCACAACATGAACTGTCAGGATGTTATGATTCTGCTTTTGTTTTTCTTGACGTTCGCGCTGCAGAAGTAAATGATAGGAAGAACATAATATATTTATTGGCAGGATGCGTATAATGAACAGTGACCTCCTATCTCTGTCTGGGAGCAGGCTGGCCTTTTGTTTCTGAGAGGGGCCACGCATCAATAGCCCAGCGCCCTGCCGATAAGATAATGGGATGTGACTCCTCATTGAGGGGAATCTGGGGTTAGATCCCAGCTAGAGACCACTTCTCAAATGATATAACCAGGACGCTGTTATCTAAGCCAAAGGGTCTCAACATATACAGCTTTGAGGAGAGAAAGTGGAGCGGATTGTGGATTGAAACTTGGAAATGCCTCAAGAGATTCACAAGGTCATATTTCACATTTTGATACACTAGTACAAAGGAGGAGGAGGGATTAGGTGTTGATACATTTTATTGAACCTACAAGTAGTTGATATGTTTCAAGCTTTCAAACCTCTCAAACACCTATGGAGAACTCCGAGAATTACTTTAGGAGACTGCACCACTTTCTGTTTTCAACGTATCAATAAAATAACCACCTGTGGCGCATTTGCATGTCTCAAACCGGTCTGCAGCCCTGTCTTTTCCCATTATCTGTTAGCAACAATGTTTTCCACTGCAGCCAAGGATTCTGGGTAATGACATGCAAATGAGCTCTCCACAGTGAGTCACTCTTTACTTTCTTATCCATTTTAACACGGGCCCCTATAAACCTATGCCTCCATTATACACTTATACAATGTATCAGGAAAGACTGAAGGAGCGATTGGAGGAGGGAATGGAGTATATTCAGAGGAGAGAAGTGCTCAAACAGAGGTCATGCGCTGAAGCTGGAGAATGGGAGCCCCGGGGAAATGTATATGAGATAGGACCTTTTTCATGGAGGGTGGGTGGATGTGTGGAATGGATGGACTCCCACAGAGTGTGTAGAGCTCAATACTTTAAGGGAATTCCAAAATGCTTGTGATGGCACCAGCTTGTTTTAAATATGGAAGAAAGTCAAGTATCCAATGGGTCTGAGGTTTTACAACTAGCGGGACAGCGGGCAGACTGGGGTGAGCCAAGTGGTTCTTATCTGCTGTCACATTGTATGCTTACAAAATATTAAAGACACAGTTTCCATGTCTTAGACAAACAAATAAGCAACTCGTGATGTGTAATTTCCTTCATTAGGAACATTCAATCACCCATTAGTTTTACTAGTTTTCTGCGAAAAAATTAGCACTTGATTATATTTCATTTCCTAACTTAATTATAATACATTCTTAATGTCATCATTTATTAGTGATGAAATCATAATGACTTTACAACTACAACAACAAACAGAGGAAACAAAGGTGTGGATGTAGTCTGCCCTTGTAGATATAGTTTATAATACACATCATATCACAGAGATGGTCAAGAGATAAGATCAGGTTGTTATCCGCAGCCATTAATTCACTTTGGTCCTAGCAGGGACTGCATCTTTAAGAATCTATGAAAATGATGGATATATCCTTAAATATCTTACACCAGAGTGGCCAACTCCAGTCTTCAGGTCCCTAGCAGGTCAGTCTTCGACTGAGCCACTGATTGAGCCACCTGTGCTGAAGCAGGGATATCCTTAAAAAAACCTGACCTTTGGTGGCTCTTGAGGACTGGATTGGCCGCCCCTATCTTACACATTACTACAGACTACTGGATAAAACAGCTCCAGATTTATCAAGGAAAGGACTCCGTTAACTGTTTTTATCTTTTGATACGCGTGGGCAACCCTCTTCCTGGGACATATACTGTAGTGCAAACGTGTGCTTGGTAATTCATTGGTCGCCCCTAAAATCTGGCCTGGCTGGGGTGTCCAGATGACAGGTTTCAGCAGTAGTGCATTACCAAGACTGGGCTAACATTATTTCCCTACTACATTTCCCGAAAAAAAACTAGGGTATATTTGACAGTGGAACGTGGTTTCGGTAGAGATGTGTGAATTTTTTGCCCAAGTCTCCAACCAGGTGCAGGTTGGCATTATTCCTGTTGTGAAATATTTGGCGGCCTCAGAATTGGCCAGTGATTGGCTTTTTGAATCTAGACCCTAAATAAGGATTTTGCTCTCCAGCAATTCCAGGGTCTGGTATTAATGCCTTCCAAAAAAAGTGTTGAGAAACTGCGAATTCTCGCTGTAAATATGCGATTTGCCCCATTTTTTGCTCATTTTCTAGCAACGTGAGATTCCTTGATTCGTGCGAGATTTACCAAAAAAGATGTGAAAAAAATCAGCGAACAAATTTTTAGACCCAATTCGCACATCTCCCAGTGATCGGGATGAAAGCCAAAATGTCATTTTCTAACCCAGTCCGTCCTGAATAAAGTAACTGTGTGAATGTTTGCAGCTCTGCGGTTTCTGGAATTACCCTCTGCATTCCAAGCAGAACAGTTAGTCAGCTACCCTGATGCAGTCAGTTCCGAACGCTGCAGAGTGCAAGGCTGGCTTCCTCTGCTAGTGTCCACCCAGAAAGGGTTTAGTGTTTGCTCAGTGGCTGAGCCGTGACACTTTCTACCCATGACTAAACATCTACTTCCCCTCCAGTTGTTTTTTCCCAGGCTGGCGCTACGGGAGGAGATCGGTAGCTGAAGTGACATTTCCACTGAACAGTGCCAGCTTCTGAGACTGTATGACGTGGTGAGCGGACAAGGGAAGGGGGGCATAGCCAGTGGTCAGTGGGGTGCTTTAAGGGGTAGGGAATGTCAATACTTGTTTATGTTTAACACAAGAGTACCAATACTGTTTTTTTTTTTAATTAATGAACAGGAGTAACCGTTTACTCTTTATTTATACGATTAGGAGCACCAGTGGATTTGCTATTTAGGAACCAGGAGTATAGTACTTTTTTTTCTTTATGAAATATTGAACCATATCCCTTTTATTCATGAATAGAGTACCAGCACTTTTTTCTCAGACAGAGCCGCCGCGGGTCCGCAGCTCTGCCTGGGGTGGGGGGAGTCAGGAGGGAGGGGCAGGACACAGAAAGAGAGACACAGATACACTGACACACATACACACACTGACTGACACACAACATACACACTGACTGACTGACACACACACACACACACACTGACTGACACACACACACTGACTGACACACACACACTGACTGACACACACACTGATTGATAAACACAAACAAATTGACACACACACACACACAACACACTGACGACACACACCACACACACACAACTGACTGACACACGTCCCAAACAGACACTGACTGACACATATACACCCGCACACGACTGACACATACACACTGACTGACACATACACACAACACACTGACTGACACATACACACGCACACTGAGACACCACATACACACGCACACTGACTGACACACATACACCCACAATGACTGACACCTACACTCACGACCGACACAGAGAGAGAGAGACATACACTGACACACACAAACACACATTGACTGACACACACAACACATTGATGACACAACAACAAACACACATTGACTGACACACACACAACACCACACAACCACACACACACACACCACACACACACAACACCACACACACAACACACACACACCACACACACACACAACACACACACACACCACACACACATTGATGACACACTCACTCACATGACTGACACACATCACCACTGACTGACACACATGCACACAATACTGAAACACATGCACTGACTCACAACTGACTGACACACACATGCACACACGAATGACACAACTACTGACACCATCAAACTGACTGACAACACATCACACACTGACTGACACACACACACTGACTGACACACACACACTGACTGACACACACACACACACTGACACACACACACTGACTGACACACACACACTGACTGATAAACACACACACATTGACACACACACACACACACACACTGACTGACACACACACACACACACACTGACTGACACACGTACACACGCACACTGACTGACACATATACACACGCACACTGACTGACACATACACACTGACTGACACACATACCTCACTGACGACACAGAAGAGAGAGACATACACTACACACACAAACACACATTGACTCCACAACACACACATTGACTGAACACACACATACACACACACATTGACTGACACAACACACAACACACACACACACCACACACACCACACACACACACACACACACCACACACACCACACACCCACCCACACACACACACCACACCACACACAAACCCTTACTACCACTCCCTCAACTCACACACTGACTACAACACATGCACACACTGACTGACACACCTGCACACACTGACTGACACACATGCCCACACTGACTGACACACATGCACACACTGACTGACACACATGCACATACTGACTGACACACATGCACACACTGCTGACACACTGCACACACTGACTGACACACATGCCACACACCTGACTGCCACACATGCACACACTGACCGACACACATGCACACACTGACCGACACACATGAACACACTGACCGACACACATGCACACACTGACCGACAACCACAACAACACAAACACCATACATACTCTCTGCCGACACACATACATACTCACTGACTACACATACACCTGACTGACACATGTCTGCCGAGCACGCGCGTTTATAAGTCAATTTCTGTGACAAAAGTCAAAGAATTTCACTTACTATGCGCGTGCACGCACACACAGCTTTTTTTTTATAATAAAGATACCTCTCAATGTCATATATATTTTTTTGTGTGCGTATATATATATATATATGTGAAATGAGTTCTTCCGTATATATATAATTATCTATATATATCTATATATATAATCTATATAATATGATCTCTCTCGCTATACTATCTATATTATCTCTTCTCCCTATCTTATCTCTATACTATATATCTATATTATAGCTCGCCAGGCTCCCTTGTGAGCACATTCACATAAATATATATATACACTCATAAATAAATAAACATTTCTGACAGAGTAACAGACAGGGAAGCAGGAGGTGTTTATATATTGCAGACATGCCAGAAGCCCCCTTAACCAGACTTCAGAGAGCTGCAGAATAATATGCCTTGTAAGGCGGCATGGAGAAGAATTCCTAGAAGACTAGAAAAACAGAAGCAGACAGCAGGGAGAAAACAAAGAGCGAAAAACACGGTATGTTAAAACGTCGATCTGATTAAATATTTCCCCATTACCTTCCCTTCAGTTTTCTGCTGATGTGCCTTGCTGCCTATTTGTACCCATACAGATGAAAGGCATGTGTATTTAAAATGTGTGTACACATCACACGCTCCACGACCGCAGATACAATGTGTGTGTGGGTTTTTTTTGCAGCAAACTGCTAAATTATTTATTGTGCGCTGTTCTTTAATCTCCTAAACCTGCGGCTGGCTCCTTCTCACTGCAGCCCCAGCGTTGTACAGAACACGGAGGTTTATTTAAAGCCTCCTATTCTATTCCCGGAGGAGGGGGGGGGGGTGAATAAAATCAGCGTGCAGCATTAGATAATGATACTTGGTATTCGTGCACACGCACGCACGCCAACGCCGGCTTACATGGGATATTTCCTAAAGCCGCCAAAAATACATACCCTTGGGTCATTGCAAATATTTCACACCCAGGGCGGGCAAAAAAAAGGACTCTCGCTTAAAAAAAGCATATGCCCCCTAAAATGACATTTCCCCCCATCACCTAGGTGGGATGCGGGGGGTCTCCGGAGGTGAACCACGTTAATTTCAGCTCAGGGGACCCCCTACTCCTCGAGATACTTACATCCGTAGGTGATGCTGGCAGAAGCTCTACAGGTTTAAATGTCCTGGTCACTTGGGCCAATAGGAAGCCGCAAGCGATGATGTCATGGCTTCCTATTGGCCAGGGTCACGCGGGGCATTTAAACCGCCATTGTGATAGTCCCACATAGCCCAGCCGGAACTGCTATCGGCCTCCGTTACGGAGGTAAGTATCTCACGAAGCAGGTGGTCTCCGGAGCTGAAATTAACGAGCTTCAGCTCCGGACACCCCCTGCTGCCAAACAAACAGGAAAAAAACCTCAAACCAGGAGTGCGGCTTTAACCCTTTCAATGCCCTATTGACGTACCAGGCACGCCGTGGGCAAATGCTTGTTTTTGAAGGACAGCTCGGTTGGCTACTCGGCTGGAGCTCACGCCACTTGCATTTTCTATATTCGGGGTCTGATTGCATGTCGCCGGACACTGAAAAGGTTAAAATGAGGGTGATGTATTGTATAATGATACCGAGTGTCTCTACACATTGGTGGGTGGGTGGCAAAAAAAAACGCCGGGCACTGTCAGGAAGCACACAAATAAGCTACGCGCGGTTACAGAGGTATATAAAGGTATATAAGCAGGTGTGGGTCTGTGCGTATCTTTGTACATGTGTAAATCTGTGTATGCATCAGATGGTCGGTGAGTGTGTCAGTGTCTGTAGGTGTGTCGGTGCCCTAATGTGTGTGTGTTGTATATGTATCAGTGTGTTAAAGGTAGGGTTGGGCGTTAACGGTCAGCAGCTTAAAAAAAAAACATCGCCCCCATTAACCGCTTATCTGCCAGGGGAGCTCATAACACATTATTCTGCATGTCTACATACTGCCCTGCATGTTGCCATGTTGAGCTGCAACATGTTGTGGGGCCCTCTGGCAGTGAAAAGGTTAAACGGCTGTCCCAGCATGGCATACCCATGAAATAAAGGTACCCAAGGAGTTGCGTTCTGAATGGACTAATCATTTGCTCCCGTTGCCCTTTGAATTTTGGTTTTAATTGGGCTCCCAAACGTGTCCCTGTCATCTCCTCGCCGTTCTAATTATCCACCGCGCTTTGAGTATAGGAGGGGAAACAAAAGTCATATATATCTATATATATATATAATATATATCTATAATCTATATATCGATTCTTATCTATTCTGAATACATAAGGTAAAAGATAACGGTATGGCACGGGGGGAAAGATGTGAGAGCGACAGCGAGATAAAAGGAACATGATAAGGAGACCCCCCCAAAAAAGACCGCCAGAATATATAACCCTAACATGTGGGATAACATTAGTTGTCTTCTGTTAATCCTGTTAATAAGCCTGTTATTAAATCAAACAAACCACTCAACACCTCTAAAGAATAAATTGTATCGATTGCAAGCTGCTTGGAACAGACCCTTCTTACCTATCGTATAATGCTTTAATATTGCAGTATGGTGATATTTTGTCTTTTTTATCTTATCTTAAAGCGGCAATTCCGGGTCCTTTTTTGCTCTCCATTTTCTTACCCTGGATTGTAGCAGCGGGTCTCCGGAGCTGAACCCCAATTCATTTTAGATCCGGTGACTCCCTGCTTCTGGAGATACTTATCTCCGTAGGGAGTGCCGGCAGCCGCTCCGCTGGACTAGCAGGGTTCACATTACGGCAGAGTTTCGAAGCTTATGCGCCCCGTGGGCCAATAGGAAGCCTTGACTTAGATTGTAAGCTCTTCGGAGCAGGGACTCCTTTTCTTATATGTTACTTTTATGTCGGAAGCACTTATACCCATGATCTGTTATTTGTATTACTTGTTATTTATATGATTGTGACGTGTATTACTGCTGTGACGCGCGATGTACATTAATGGCGCTATATAAAGACATACATACGTCATCAGGTTTGGCTTCCTATGGAAAAACCACTCTAACGCACAGCCAAAATAGAGTGGGTCCCAAACAAAAATGATAAAATAGAATCTTTATTGGTCCATATTAAAAAAACAGAGGTAAGTACCCTCCGACGCGTTTCGTACCCACTGGTACTTTATCAAGTGGCTTCCTATTGGCCTGTGTGACGCAGGGGCTTTACACTTTCAAGCCCAGCTAGCCGAGCGGAGCAGCACCTACTATGGAGGTAAGTATCTCCGGAAGCAGCGGGTACCCGGAGCGGAAATTAACAGGGTTTAGCTCCCCTGCTTCAATCCTGCCTAAAAAAAGTTGCTTGGAGTCGCTCATTTAAAACAGCAGCTCTTCTCACCATAAATATTTGCTACTGTTTTTAGCAATCCCGCCCTTTTTTTTAAATTCTGTCGATTTTAAATCTGGAGATATCAGTAGCTGAAAATCGGCCTCCATGGGAGGTTAAAAAGGCTGACGCGGTGTACACATATTAAGACAACAGCAGTTGCCACGGTAACAGCTGCTGCCAGTGAAATAAAAAAAACATAAAAGAAAACTCAGCAAAAAAAAGAATAAAGATTTATACACAATGTTAGATAAGTCAGCACAACATGAACTGTCAGGATGTTATGATTTCTGCTTTTGTTTTTCTTGACGTTCGCGCTGCAGAAGTAAATGATAGGAAGAACAATAATAATATTTATTGGCAGGATGCGTATAATGAACAGTGACCTCCGTATCTCTGTCTGGGAGCAGGCTGGCCTGTTGTTCTGAGAGGGGCCACGGCATCAATAGCCCAGCGCCCTGCCGATAAGATAATGGGATGTGACTCCTCATTGAGGGGAATCTGGGGTTAGATCCCAGCTAGAGACCACTTCTCAAATGATATAACCCAGGACGCTGTTATCTAAGGCAAAGGGTCTCAACATATACAGCTTTGAGGAGAGAAAGTGGAGCGGGATGTGGATTGAAACTTGGAAATGCCTCAAGAGATTCACAAGGTGCATATTTCACATTTTGATACACTAGTAACAAAGGAGGAGGAGGGATTAGGTGGTATGATACATTTTATTGAACCTACAAGTAGTTGATATGTTACAAGCTTTCAAACCTCTCAAACCCGATGGAGAACTCCGAGAATTACTTTAGGAGACTGCACCACTTTCTGTTTTCAACGTATCAAATAAAAATACCACCTGTGGGCGCATTTGCATGTCTCAAACCGGTCTGCAGCCCTGTCTTTTCCCATTATCTGTTAGCAAACAATGTTTCCACTGCAGCCAAGGATTCTGGGTAATGACATGCAAATGAGCTCTCACAGTGAGTCACTCTTTACTTCTTATCCATTTTAACACGGGCCCCTATAAACCTATGCCTCCATTAATACACTTATACAATGTATCAGGAAAGACTGAAGGAGCGATTGGAGGAGGGAATGGAGTATATTTCAGAGGAAGAGAAGTGCTCAAACAAGAGGTCATGCGCTGAAGCTGGAGAATGGGAGGCCCCAGGGGAAATGTATATGAGATAGGACCTTTTTCATGGAAAGGGTGGTGGATGTGTGGAATGGACTCCCAGCAGAGGTGGTAGAAGCTAATACTTTAAGGGAATTCCAAAATGCTTGTGATAGGCACCAGCTTGTTTTAAATATGGAAGAAAGTCAAGTATCCAATAGGGTCTGAGGTTTTACAACTAGCGGGACAGCGGGCAGACTGGGTGAGCCAAGTGGTTCTTATCTGCTGTCACATTGTATGCTTACAAATAATATTAAAGACACAGTTCCATGTCTTAGACAAACAAATAAGCAACTCGTGAGTGTAATTTCCTTCATTAGGAACAATTCAATCACCCATTAAGTTTTACTAGTTTTCTGCGAAAAAATTAGCACTTGATTATAATTTCATTTCCTAACTTAATTATAATACATTCTTAATGTCATCATTTATTAGTGATGAAATCATAATGACTTTACAACTACAACAACAAACAGAGAGGAAACAAAGGTGTGGATGTAGTCTGCCTGTAGATATAAGAGTTTATAATACACAGTCATATCACAGAGATGGTCAAGAGATAAGATCAAGGTTGTTATCCGCAGCCATTAATTCACTTTGGTCCTAGCAGGGACTGCATCTTTAAGAATCTATGAAAATGATGGATATATCCTTAAATATCTTACACCAGGAGTGGCCAACTCCAGTCTTCAAGGGTCACTAGCAGGTCAGTCTTCGACTGAGCCACTGATTGAGCCACCTGTGCTGAAGCAGGGATATCCTTAAAACCTGACCTGTTGGTGGCTCTTGAGGACTGGAGTTGGCCGCCCCTATCTTACACATTACTACAGACTACTGGATAAAACAGCTCCAGATTTATCAAAGGAAAGGACTCCGGTTAACTGGTTTTTATCTTTTGATACGCGGGGGCAACCCTCTTCCTGGGACATATACTGTAAGTGCAAACGTGTGCTTGGTAATTCATTGGTCGCCCCTAAAATCTGGCCTGGCTGGGGTGTCCAGATGACAGGTTTCAGCAGTAGTGCATTACAAAGACTGGGCTAACATTATTTCCCTACTACATTTCCCGGAAAAAAAAAACTAGGGTATATTTGACAGTGAACGTGTTATCGGTAGAGATGTGTGAATCTTTTGCCCAAGTTCTCCAACCAGGTGCAGGTTGGCATTATTCCTGTTGTGAAATATTTGGCGGCCTCAGAATTGGCAAGTGATTGGCTTTTTAATCTAGACCCTAAATAAGGATTTTGCTCTCCAGCAATTCCAGGGTCTGTATTAATGCCTTCCAAAAAAGTGTTGAGAAACTGCGAATTCTCGCTGTAAATATGCGATTTGCCCCATTTTTGCTCATTTTCTAGCAACGTGAGATTCCTTGATTCTGGCGAGATTTACCAAAAAAGATGTGAAAAAAATCAGCGAACAAATTTTTAGACCCAATTCGCACATCTCCAGTGATCGGGATGAAAAGCCAAAATGTCATTTTCTAACCCAGTCCGTCTGAAGTAAAGTAACTGTGTGAATGTTGGCAGCTCTGCGGTTTCTGGAATTACCTCTGCATTCCAAGCAGAACAAGTTAGTCAGCTACCCGGATGCAGTCAGTTCCGAACGCTGCAGAGTGCAAGGGCTGGCTTCCTCTGCTAGTGTCACCCAGAAAGGGTTTAGTGTTTGCTCAGTGGCTGAGCCGGGACACTTTCTACCCATGACTAAACATCTACTTCCCCTCCAGTTGTTTTTCCCAGGCTGGGCGCTACTGGGAGGGATCGGTAGCTGAAGTGACATTTCCACTGAACAGTGCCAGCTTCTGAGAAGTGTATGACGTGGGGAGCGGACAAGGGAAGGGGGGCATAGCCAGTGGTCAAGTGGGGTGACTTTAAGGGGTAGGGAATGTCAATACTTGTTTATGTTTAACACAAGAGTACCAATACTGTTTTTTTTTTAATTAATGAAACAGGAGTACCGTTACTCTTTATTTTACGATTAGGAGCACCAGTGGATTTGTATTTAGGAACCAGGAGTAATAGTACTTTTTTTTTCTTTATGAAATATTGAACCATATCCCTTTTATTCATGATAGAGTACCAGCACTTTTTGTATTTTTAGAACAGTACTCTTTTATTTAATAATTGGGAGTACTACCTATTATTTAGGATGATCAGGAGTACCAATACTTTTTTTTTATCTATGAAACAGGAGTACTAAAAGTCTTATTTATGAAACAGTAGCATAACTCTATTATTTATGATAAAGAGTAGAAGTATTTTTTTTTCTTTATGAAACAGTGTGAGTACCAGCATTCTCTGATTTCTGAAATAGGAGTACCACAACTCATATTTATTAATAGGAGTACCAGTACTTTGTATTTATGGTGAGGAGTACCAATACTTTGTTATTTACAAACATACACTAATTTAAAAATGGTCTCTACCAAGAAATAAAGACAATAATAGAGGCTGGGTACAGAGGGGGATATACTGTATATACACAGATTATACTGTATACAGGCATACCCCGCATTAACGTACGCAATGGGACCAGAGCATGTATGTAAAGCGAAAATGTACTTAAAGTGAAGCACTACCTTTTTCCCACTTATGGATGCATGTACTGTACTGCAATCGTCATATACGTGTATAACTGATGTAAATAACGCATGCGTAACAGGCTCTATAGTCTCCCCGCTTGCGCACAGCTTCAGTACAGGTAGGGAGCCGGTATTGCTGTTCAGGACGTGCTGACAGGCGCATGCGTGAGCTGCCGTTTGCCTATTGGGCGATATGTACTTACTCGCGAGTGTACTTAAAGTGAGTGTCCTTAAAACGGGGTATGCCTGTACACAGATAGAGAAGAATGGTCAGAGAGGGAGAGAGAAACAGAGAAGGGATTGAGAATTGGAGAGAGGGGCAGATGTGTAAATGGTTGAAGACAGATCTATGTGAGAACAACCTGTGTGATATTTTACAGACCTATCCAGAACGGTGTGTGTTAATTCCCAGCTGTCCCAGGAGCTCTGTGTGTGGTCTTATTTCTTTCCAGTGACTCCAGTTTGCGCCAGGAACCATAATTACAGTTTTACTCCTCCCTGCCACCTCTTAAAACTTTATTTTTCCCCTGTTATAAATGGTGCGCTGGAGATGTTTCCACCACAGCGGTGGCTGCACGACATAATATCTCTCATTAAGGCTGCGGTAGCAAATATCTGACCTTTGCTACTTTTAACAAACTTGGGCAAAGGGGTTGTCCCTCACTCCTAAAGTGCACGGCAGGGAAACAAACCCATAACACTGACCTACGCCGTATCCACTGGTGGGCAATGCCAGTCCTCAAGGGCCACCAACAGGTCAAGTTTTCAGGATATTCTTGCTTCAGCACAGGGTGGCTCAGTCAAAGACTGAGAAAGTCTTTGACTGAGCCACTGAATGAACCATCCTGTGCTGAAGAAGGAATATCCTGAAAACCTGACCTGTTGGTGGCCCTTGAGAACTAGAGTTGCCCACCCCTGCACTACACCATGGCCTCTTGTCAACAACACCGCTTTCTCTCCAGCCGAGTAGGTACACATTGAGGTATTTCATCCTTTGCACTAGCCTGACAGTTGCAGATCAGAAAATTCTTCTTCTTCTGAGACTCAATTCCCTACAAAGCGCAGAGAAGCCTAAAAAAAAAAAGCAATGGATTTAAAACACATCAAAGGCGGGCGTTTAAAAGGCCTCCGCTGTACAGCTAGCATCGGGGATTAAAAACCGTGCCGGAAAGAATGTTCCTTCTATAATCCTACATAATTAATGTGGAGCATTTTCACTTCGTGTTAAATACCTAACATGCTGCAACAAGCTGTTTGCTTTAACCTTTTTCTTTCTTAAACGCAGCCTCACCCTACACACATGGAAGGCGGCGCATTTTGCGTGTCTGGTAAAGATATTCCAGAATAGCACAAGAGTACGGCAGAGGAATCAAACTGTAGGATAGGGGCAGCCAGGACTCATTAGATATGTTAAAGGGCCAAACCTATAAAGCAGCGGTTCTTAAACCTTTTGAACCTACGGACCCCTAGATCCTCAAGTATTTACATATGGACCCACACACTATTAAATAATATATTTTTGTCATTTTTCCGTTTTCCGTTTTAGTGAGTTCTAAAAATTTATTGTTGGGGTTTTTTTTTTTCCACAGACCCTCTGGACCTGCTCCACGGATGCCGAGGGGGTCTATGGACCACAGGTAAAGAACCCCTGCTATAAAGGATCTCAGTTAATTCATGGGATTGAGATGTTTAATGAGCTGAAGGGTCAGCCCCTAATAGACACAAAGTGAACTAATGACAGCATATTCTCCAACTATACCTATCGATCAGGTACCATACCTGTGTTTTTTGGTTCTGTACCTATTAAATACCAGCTTCCCCCAATTGTAGCTATTTCTACAAGTGTGTGAAGGCCCCATTGTCTGCCATTGGTTGAAGCTTGGAAGTTTCAGCTTATTCTATTGCTGATATTCTTACTACTTCCAATAGATTTTATAATGCAAGGGAAATATCCAGCCTTTGTAGTGTGAGTAAGTATATACAAACAAACGCTCTGTTGATAAGTGTTATTTATGGACAGTAAATATCAAGCGTTAAGAGGCCTCCATGAAACTCACTTGCTACAAGCACCCACATCCTTAGAAGGACAGAGGAACTTTCTCATGCCAGATGTAGGGTGGTCTGTGACAGTGACATATTTAATGGCTTGAAGAGTCAGTCTCATGTAGGAGTAAAGTGACCTAATGACAGTGATACATTAGGTGTCAGTCCCACACAGGAGTGTAGAGGCCTGACGGTGTCACAAAGGGTAAAGGGTCAGACCCACGTAGGAACAAAGTGACCTATGGACAGCGACATGTTGAATGTTTTTTTCAATTACATATTGTAATGAAACAAGATCTCCCTTGACCCAATTGAGGTTACTCTCCCCATAAGCACAACTACTAAACCTCCCCAGATATTCCTCTGTAAATAACCAGGTCTTGTTGAATCTGAAGAGAGGAGAATTCTACAGTTGACAGGCCAGGTTCTGTTTGGCATTATTGTCTTGTACACTGCAGCCTGGGGCACTGGTCCCTCCTGTGATGGCAACAGAATGGAATGATGCCTTTCATGATTCATCAAAGTGATGGCTACAAACAAACGCTGTTACGTAGCCCCGGGCGCTCTCTCTGCTGTCTAACGGCAAGCAGTTGACCTCTTAGTGTTCAGACGAATCTGTCTACAAAACCGTCGCTGTGGACATACAGTATCCAAGTTCTAATGAGTCCACAGCATGACGAGCTGCCATATTGAATGTCCAAATGATACCCCTTATAAACCATAGATTAAAAAACTACTGCAAAAAAAGTCCAATGTCCAATTGTACCAACTAATATTTTAACTAGCATCTACGTCAAATGTATGTTCGTTAGGAAGGGAATCAAAATGAAGCAACGAAAGTTATAATATTATACAGCCCATTATTATAAGTAAGGTAGCCTATAATTCCCCTATTGCCCAGTACACACGTTCTATATATCCCCTTGCCAATGCTCCTCAAGGAGGTTATTTGTGGGGGAGTGCAAGTTAAGGGAGGGAACTCGGATCGTCAGTTCTCTCTTAAAATATAATCCACAAACAGAAAGAAGCAGCACACAGACCTATTCACACAATATTCATCACCGCCAAATAACATTATACCCTGGTTTGCTCGCAAAAAACATAACCAAAGCCACCAATCGTATGCAGGGAACATTTTTAGAGAAAGGACCATTTTGTTACAAACCGTTGAAATTTTGACTATGTTTTCTTTTTGGGATTAAGTTGTCCTTTAAATTATGGTAAATAAATTACGCTGATTTGCTAAATTCCATAAATAAATAACAAGTAGTACAGTTTCTCCTTTATTTGTAGTCAAAAAGGATCTACAAGGAATCAGTTTCTTTAATCCCACTGATATGTTTATGACGCTAGAAGGTATTTAAAAGAAGAGTTACAATCTTGGAGACATTTATCATCTTACAAGAAATAAGAGGGTGCATATTGGACTAAATTTCCATCCTTTTATGTAAAAGATTCACGGTCAAACCTTATGACCCATTCATATGTTTAAAGCAGGGTGTCTCTGGAGCTGAACCCCCATTCATTTCAACCCCGGGAACTCCCTGCTTCCTGAAATTCAGACCGCCAAAGGTGGTGCCGGTATCTCAGCAAAGTTTAAAGATCCTATGTCCTACGGGCCAATAGGAAGCCGAACTGCATGACATCACGGCTTCCTATTGGCCCGCAGGGTGCGGGAGCTTTGAAACTCCATCAATGCATGAACCCTGCTAACCGAGCGGAACGGTTACCGGCACCCCCTACGGAGGTAAGTATCTCCGGCAGCAGTTGTTTCCTGGAGCTGAAATGAATGGGGTTCAGCACCGGAGACCCCCTGCTTCAACCCTTTGTTTTGCCTGCTTGGATTGCCTTTTCAACAAACATTAATGGGCCCATAATTAGGAGTCTTACCTTTTTGATCCTGCCGCTTTTGGTCCCCACAAATACCACGCTGTAATTGTTGTAGACGTACGAAGCCAGAGATGTCATCCTGTCTCTGCTCTCTGTGTACAGCATCACTCCTTCCACCATGGTCGATCCCCCCAGAGGCTGGTTAATATCCAACCCGCAGAAGTTGTCGTCTATAGGAACCGGCTGAAAGAAACAAGACACTGGTGTATTAAACACCTTACGCGGTTGAAGTGAGGTTAAAAAGTAGCGAGCGTGTGCGCGGTTTAAAACAATCTAAATCTGTCAGACTCTTGTGACTGTCTCGTAGAAAGATCTCTACAATATTTATGCCACGGAAATGTAGACGTTGACAGCAGATAAGAACCACTTGGCCCATTTTTCCGTGAAAAAGCACTTCCTCGCATTTCCCATGAGCCTCCCACCCTCCAGCTTCAGCGCGTGACCTCGTTCCAGCACTTCTCTTTCTCTGAAATATGTCTCCCTCCTGCACTGTGTTGAAACCCTTGATACATTTGAAAGTTTCAATGACATCCCCCCTCTCCCTTCTCCCTTCAGTCTTTCCAGACAAATTGCAAACAGAAAGTCTTCCTAAATAGAGCTGGGACAATTCTTTTTGTGGATATGGATCGGGCTCGGATCGGCCGGTTCCTTTGGTCCGCGGATGTCCAAGGAGCAGTCTCAAAAAGGGCGAAACTGCCTTTTTTTGGGGGGGGAGAGGGGGGGTTCCTATTGCTTTACCTGCTGCCGCGGAATACCGCAGGAATGTAATAACCGCGGCATACACCGGCAGCAGGGATTGACAAAGTGGGACGTCCGATACTGTAACGACCCCCCACTGGTCGCTACAGCTTTAACGTTCCCCAGAAGTTCAGCAACTTTGGCGCACCTCCGGGTGTCGGGCCACATTTCTATCGCAGTGCACGTTGCCTTTTCTATAGCAGAAGGCAATTTTGCATGGAATGGGAGTTTTGTGCCGTAGTTCCCGATGTTCACTTTAAAGCAGCACTTCTGGTAACAATTTATTTGTGGGTGTTCTCTTATTTTTTAAATCGTTTGGAAGCAGGGGGTCTCCGGTACTCACCCGCTTTAATTTCCCCCTGCTTCCGAGATACTTACCTCGGAAGGGGGTGCCGGTAGCAGCTCCGGTTGGACCATATAATGCCGGTCCAATAGGAAGCTGTGAAATCGTCCCTTGGGCTTGCTATTGGCCTGCGTGACGCGGGAGCTTTAAACTGTGCAGAATCCCGTCAGCACCCATGGAAGTCAGTATCTTGCGGAGCAGAGGGTCACGGAAGCTAAAATCAATGAGGTTCTGCTCCGGATACCCCCTGCTTCAAACTTATTTAACAAAAATGATAATAATGTGTCGCCAGGAGTGCTACTTTAATGAAGGGCCCGTAAAATCTCCGTAATGTCGGAAGTGCCATAAACAAATGGCCCCCAAAGCCTGTATGGGGTTTACCTCATATACTGTGATGTTATTATCGTGCCCCCCTGACGATGTCCTGCTCTCTTTTCTTTTACACAGAACATTTTGTTTCTAGTGTTAAAAACAAAAAACACGATTTTCTGAGCCTCTAGCTTTTGAGGTTACCATTTTAACCTCCCGATCATGTGAAATAATCAGCGCAGGCGGCTGCTTTAAATATAACACACTTGTTACATTTTAAAACGCACTGCCTCATACTGCAAGGGGGTTAAAAAACTGAGACACAGCAAGAATCAGACTCAGGATAATATGCAATTTACAGGATAACAAATTTCACAGGGTGCAGTAAAAACCTGTCAAGGGATTTATAAATGGGGCTGCCAGCTATCCCATTAAACGTCAGTCTGACACCCATCATGTCAGAGGTTCCTGACAGAGCGGCTACAAAATGGCCGGCTTGTCGCTTTAAATCGTTGCGGATTACATTTTTTTCCGACAGGTGAAGGAACCAGATGTGAATTTCGCGGGGGCCTAAAACTGCCCTATTTTGAGGGAATACACGCCATAAAAACCTCTATTATTAAAGGTCAATTCCCAGCTATTAGAGATGCGGTTATCACAGCTGCACACATACATTGGGCTTGCTGTCTTATTATAGGAACGTTTATCCCATAGTGAATTCTGATTAGTGGAAGCTTTCCTGATTCGATCAATAGGAGCAGGAGAAATGGGTTTTGCTCAGAACAATCCACTCCGTGTTAATGAGGTTAGTGTCACCTGCCTCATGTGGGACTAGTGTCCCACACACACACAGGTAAACTTCCTCCTGCACGTTTCTTTCTTTCTTTTTGAACTCTCTTCCTCACACTATAATACAACCTCTCTAGTTTTCTCCCTATTCACACTAGGTGACTGTGAGCTCATTTGCATGTTATTACCCAGAATCCCTGGTTGCAGTGGAAGCCTTGCATGCTAAGAGATAATGGGGAAAGGCAGGTTTACAGACCTGTCTGAGACCTGAATGTGCTCACCAGTTGTATTTTTATTTCCTCCTTATTCACAGATTTTAAAACTGTGTTTCATTCCTAAAAAAATAACTAGTTAATCTCGCCAATAAACCTGTCTCAATTTCTAGACTTCAAAGATCCTTATCAGAGAGGCTCAGGATAAGAGTTTCTCTGATAAGTCTCTTTGTTGTCTGCATGGAAAGAAAACAACTCTTGTGTTGCCTGCTGGGGAAGATGAAGTGGGAATAAATAGCAGTAGATGCCATGTGGACACTTTAATTCAGTTTTTTTTTTTTTTTTTTTAATAATAAACCGAAAGTAAAAACAGCTAATAACATTTTTTTAGTAATCTGCATTTCCAAAATACTTACTGGGGAAGATGCCGTCCGTTTATCCCCCTCCTGGGGAAACAAAATGGAGGTTTCTATCTCCTGAGTGACACAGGGGATTTAAATAACCAGACAGCACCTTCCCCCAGTAATTATCTTGGAAACCAGGGAGACCTCAGAGCTAAAATAAACGCAGTTAAGCTCCGGAGACTCCCAATGTTGAAAAATAGGTATGCCTTCAACTTGGAATACCCCCTTGACAGGAATCCCACTTAAGTCATGTTCAAGATAGGTGATTATTTGGGGGCACTACAACTTTAGTCAAGAAGGTGAAGACTCTTCCTGGAATCCCCTGCATATGTCGCCCTCGCCTCACATAAGGCTGAGTTCAGGGTGGATACTATGTGACGTGCGCTCTATCGGCACACTGCAATGGTTTTAAACTAACCATGTCACGTTGCAGCTTCTTGTGGCAGCAAAGTACAGCGTTGACGCTGCTACATTTTGCCACCACAACCGAAATTGATTTTTTTGGGCTGCAGTCTCGTCACGTGAACTGTTCAGCGAACCAGCTCCGTAACACATTCGCCACGCCACCAAACGCCGTGACCCAACTCCTGCAGCTAATTAGGCTAGGTCCCCGCTGCAGCCGACGGCGCGCGCGCCTCTCACCAGCCCCTTACCTCCTCCCTAGCTGTCCCCAGTGGCACCTCGCTCCCCGGCTCACTGCGACGCGTCAGCCAGCAGGGGCTACAACAGAATTGTGATCCCGAGCGGTGACGCGTCACGTGGTGTGGCAGGGAGCCAATGAAGAGGGGGGATCGCCGGCAGGGGTTGGATCCTTCCTCAACCATGCTCAGCCCACAATGCTGGACAAACACACACAGACACAGACACAGACACACACACACACACACTCTTCCTTACACACACACACACAGATCAGAAAATGTGCATCATGGACACGCCCACCCCTTCATTGCCACGCCCACCTCACCTGTTTTGGCCACGCCCCCTGTGCCTAAAAACTGCTCCCTACAGACCACAGATCGCGGTGAAGTGCCGTGCGTGTGCCGCCTGCACGCAGTGGGGCCTTAGCGGCACAGATCGCTGGGCTGCAGGAGCGCACGGCGGAGGCGCGCACGGAAGCTCGCGGCCATACTATCCACCCTGAACTCAGCCTATGAGGTGACACTAAACCCATGTTGATGTGTCTTCTCACTAGACTGACCTCTCTTTTTACCTGGAGGCTGTTGATGACCTGAAGTTTCCCAGACTAGTTCAGACTACTCAATGTCTACAGGGCGTCAACTATTGTTTTTTCAAACCTGCTCATTAACTTTAAAGGGGGAGACGTCATATGAACGAGTAATGCTGGGTATTCCACCAGCTTAACGAGTTAGATGAGCCCAGGAATGTCCCAATAATGTGTATATATAAAAGGCAGATTCCTGATGACTAATGCTTAGCCCTCCAGCACTGCAATGGTTTTGTGAAGCGAATTATCTTTACTATATGTTTACTATAGTCATATTTATGAGGGAGGCGTGAAACATCTGTGCAAGTTCATGAACTTGTGAATATTGGCTATTGACAACTGGATGAAAAAGTAGGAAGCTTCAACACAACACTCCAGACGTGAACCTTACTGAGAGATTCTTGACACCAACTATGGCAAAGGTTTCACGAAAAACGTTGGCAAATGCTGTGAACGTTTGTATAAAAATGTGAGAAGCATTTTTTACTCTGTGAATGAACAAGTCGCCTTCACTCCAGAATTTCACCAAATTCATAACATTTTGAAGAAAATCGTTTTACAAACCTAGAGTACTGCTAGTATTCTAAGAGGTTTATAGATAACCCCATGCAATGGGTTGTAGGATTCTTTAACAGCAAAATACGTTGGGACTTAAAAAAAAAAGAAGAGAAAGAAATAGAAAATAAGTAATCTTACGGCTTTGGTGCACTGGACGTCCTTCCCTAGCAGCCAGTTGAGCTCCAGGTTCCCTTCACCCTGGTAACAGGACTGCAGACGCTCCTTAATGAGTGAATTGATGGTCTTGATGGGGAAGACGCACAGGGCTGAGTCATCAGGAGGGTGGTGATACTGCTTCTGGCCTTTGGAGAAGATGGCGAAGAGCACGTCATCCTGCGCAGGGATCTTCAACGACCTGGCCAATACAGCCCCCGGCTTGGCGAGGTAGGCGGCCTGCAGGAGCCTGTACTCCACCCCTTTCCTGGTGCACCCGACTGGCAGGGAGACGTAAGAATGGAACTTCGGGTCATTCTTGCAGAGCCGCACAATTCGGGAGGTGTAGAAGAGGTCGCTGGCCGAGTTGCTGGAGATACCTTCGGGGGTTTCTGGCTGAACAGTGAGGAAGTAGACATAGTTGCCACTGGAGAAGCCGTAGATGTAGAAGATGTCAAAGTGAGAGACCAAAGCGAGGGTGTCCGATGGGATCTTGATGAGGGAAGATACAAAGTCACTATGGAGCTCGTAATCTAACATGGCAGACGATTCTGGGTCACGGGGCAACTTGCGGCTGGAGAGGGTGGGGAAATAATCCTGCTTGCCGTCCACTGCGGTCCCAATGAACAACTTGCCATCCTGACCCTCGGAGTGAACGATCACCCCGTACATAGTGCCTGTCTCATTGATGCTGGAAAGGTAGTGCTCCTTCTTATGGGATGGCTCCACCAGGATGAACAGATCGTCCAGACGCAGGAGCTTGCACACACCTTGATAAAGGCTTCCACAAGCCAGCAGCCGGTTCTCAGAGTAGTCAATGATTAGCAGCTTGTTCACGTTGTTGGTTGTAGTAAGCGGCTCACTGCAAGGTTGGACAATCAGTGGAGGGTAGCAAGATTTGTTATCCTCTTCTGGACCCGTCTTATGAGAAACCAACAACGTCAAATTCTCTGACAGCTTGTAGACCCGATTCACAGCCCCTACATATACAGCCCCTGTGCTCTGGTGCACAGTCAGGTGACTAAAAGTCCAGTCTCTGCGCTCAGCATGAAAGAGGGAAGTGCTAGCAGAGTCCTGGGACAACAATGCCAAAACCAGCAAGACCAAGGAAGCTGTCCGACAGTAGAGATGCAAAGAGTCTGGTGCCCACATCCAGAACCTCTGCTGTTCCATGTTGGGGGGTTTGGGGGGAGGGGGAAGGTAGAGAGGTGGATCCCAGGCTTTCTTTGGTATCTACCTCCTCCTGCACAGAAATGTTCTTCACATGGTTCTGAAAGACATAACAAAAGTGACTGTTAGATGGCTGCCTGATATACAATCCTTGCATAAAGAATCATAGATGTTCAGAATGCTTATTATTAGGTGTATGAGTCGAGGAGTGCAGCAGCTGAAGAAGTACCATCTGCATGAATAGCAGTCTCTGAGAGCAATTGCCCTCTCATCTCAAGTATTTATGGTAATATCATGTCGAAAGACAGCAAAGTGACACAGAAACACATCTCTCCCAGCATTGGGTCGCATAGTAACAGAAATACTGAAGAGACCTATGACCCATCGAGATTATCCATTCTATTTATGGTTGACATAGTGGCACATAAGCACATGATACCAGTTCCTTCCATCAAACCAAGGTAACACTGGAGGACAGAAGTAGAACAGACGTATAATTCAGTAGCGGAGAGAGCCCCAGATCAAGTGAGAACAACATGTCACAGAAGACAGAGCTTTTCCCTCTTGGCTGTTCATGTACAGAACAGGTGTTCTATCTTATGTCCCATCTACAGATTCCTTGTACAGTAATTGTTTTTTTACTCCCGGCAATGCAAAAATACAACAAGAATAAGTTAAAGCCTCCCTCCCCTCCAGCAACCACGACTCCACGAGCAGCAACAAAACAAAGTGCAATCACAAGATTAAATGTGGAACAGAGAGGCAGGTTCCATGTACATCTCCTGAACATCTCATCCCACAGGGAATATTAGACAGATGATCAGCATCTGTGTGGAGTGGAGGCCCAGGAGCCATCATTTCAACGTAATTATCTCTGAGTGTTTCTGGCCTCAAGAACAACAAAAAAACGAGTCAAAGAAAACTCCTTTCATCTACGGCAAGGGTGGGAGGGTGGTGGGTGTGAATGCAACCAAATGGCTTTGACTGTATCATGCGATAGAGAAATGGAAACAGTATTTAGGAGAGATCCTGGGTATTTGGACAGGACGTGTCTGTGTTTTAATTGTGTGCATTTTTCTCCAGTCTGCTTGTGATTGTTTTGATAGTGAAGAAGAGGCGGAGAAGAGAGGCAGAGAGGAGAGGCAGAGGAGAGAGGCTGAGAAGAGAGGGAAGAGGCTGAGGAAAGAGGCTGAGGAGAGAGGCTGAGAAAAGAGGCTGAGAAGAGAGGCGAGAGGCTGAGGAGAGAGGCTGAGAAAAGAGGTTGAGAAGAGGCGGAGGAGAGAGACTGAGGAGAGAGGCTGAGAAAAGAGGCTGCGAAGAGGGGCAGAGATATACAGATATAGCGGGGGGACGTCGTGTTGTCCAAGGTAACAATGCCATAGGCCACATCTGCCCAGTGATAATCTGCACTACAGGTTGGGAAAACCGGGACGGAATTAAGATGTTCCCGTACAATAAAGACTCCCACAGAAAAAACAAGGGGAAGGCAGCTAAGCTACTTAAAGAATTACAAGCATAATAATGCTATTTTACTGTCTACACAAAGCCCAGATTATTATGAACACTTGGCATGGGTTTTCTTTACCCCTAAAGTAAGAGAAGGCCTTAGCGTTAAGAGACTGGCCGGTGCAAGATTTCTTTAACCCTTTCCAGAGGAGCCCAAAACACACCGAGAAGAGGATAATGGCGGGACAACCCCTAAATAATTCGAAGATAGTAGGTCAGGCGTGGCCAACTCCAGTTCTCAAGGGTCACCAACAGGTCAGGTTTTAAGGATATCCCTGCTTCAGCACAGGTGGCTCAATCAGTGGCCCAGTCAACAATTCCAAATTTAGCATAGGTTGAACTTGATGGCCTTACCATGTCTTTTTTCAACCTTATCTGCTATGTAACTATGTAACTGTGCAGTTTTTATCTAATTTAATTTGTTAACACAATATTGAAGCAGAGGTCTCCGCAGCTGAATCCCATTCATTTCAGTTCAGGGGAGCCCCTGCTTCTGGAGATACTTACCTGTGAATTAGGTGCAGTAGCCGTTTCGGCTGAGCTAGCAGGTTTAAAATGTAATGCTCCATCGTCATGCGGGCCAATAGGAAGCCACACCGGATGACATCATGGCTTGCTGTTGGGAGCTTTTATGTGAACCCTGCTAGCCGAGCTGAGTAGCTACCAGCACAGCCCACGGAGGTAAGTATCTCCAGAAACAGGAAGTCCCCGGAACTGAAATTAATGGGGTTCAGCTCCAGAGACCCCCTGCTTTCATTCTATTTTTTTTTTCAATGAAAAAAAACAAAACAAAAAAAATGCATGGATTGCCACTTTAAGTTCATACGCTTTTAAGAAAAGGGCAGAAAATGTTTCCAAGTCCCTAAACATAAAACCAGCTGTGAAATTAAGTCAGCAACATCTTAACCTTTCTCACTCTCCACTGACATTCTAACCTACCCAGTGCTCTAAAGAGCAGGATTCACTTGCTGTCAAGGTGCAGAGGTCCCAGGGAGTGCAACTGGGGAGTTACAGACCAGACAGAACTGACATTTTAATGGGAATGTTCCCACTTCAAAGATTGAGGCTCCACTGAATCCTACGGGATAGATACTGTTTGCTCTGCCGTGCACGTGTGTATATATAATATATAATATATATATATATTAGTGTTGTACCGGGTCCAAAAAATGACCGGGTAACGGGTGCCCCGGGTACCCGGGAAAAAGAAAAAATACCCGGCCAGGGAAACCAGGTACCCGGTTTGAAGTACCTGCAGCTGGTGGCAGAGGGTGAGGAGGACGACGGCGACATCCTGGTGGCGATGAGAGCAGAGGAACATGTGACCGGAGCAGGAGCAGCACCAGAGGACAGCCAGGGAGGAGCTGCGCTGTAGCAGTGACAGACATCGGAAGTCGGATATATATATATATATATATATATATATATATATATTGGGGTTAAATCCATATTTTTGGACTTAGAAATGTATGTCCTCAATGATGAGATTTGTACTAGAACCCATTTTAAAGAAGTGTTAATGCGTATTTGGATCCCATGAGCAATCATGATCAAAAGTGGATAGCAACAGCATTCCTTATAGCCAGTTCCTCAGGTTGAGGAGAAATTGCGCTGAGACTTCTCAATATGTGGAGCAGGCTAGGACTAAAAATAAATGTGAAAAAAAGAATTATAAGGAGAGTGTTGTTGAGCAAGATTATCATAGAGCGTCCAAACGGGATAGGGGTGCTCTGTTAAAATATATCAAAACCATCAGACATACACTAGAAGGTTGTCACGATAGTGGTCAATTGGCCATGCCTGAGGTTGGTGGTCCAGTGGAAGCAACTATTGGTGCTCCGACTGGTCCGCTACGAATTGGTAAACGAGATGATAAGGCTCCTCTGTTCATTACACAATTCAATGGGGCCATATAACCACTTCTCATTTGTATTCAATCACCACTTTGGTTATATTCCCATTTCTAGGGAGGGACCATAAATGGTGATTTTTTTTTAAATATAATGTATTTTAGAAAATTAAAAAATGATCTTAAAACGTTTTCATAAAAAAAAACTTTTCTTTTTAACATAAGTTTATGCAGCTTAAATTGAATAAAGATTGGATTTATTTCTAGCTCATTTAGTTAGGTTGCATTACAATTAGAATTGGGGCTTCATGTATTGGATTATTTTCTTGCCCTTTTCTTTTATTATTTCTAAGGGCAGATTTAACGTGAAATGAGGTGATTTATGTCTAAAAGTTATTTTAAAGTTTTAGTGTTATTTGTATAAAACTTGCATGTTGTATGTTAGTGGGGACAGCAAGCATGCAATCACCTTGTTGCTATTGGTTGAATAAACATTTTAGTAAAAGTGATGAGATTATTTGAAATACAGAAACACACATGATTTATATTCCAATTTATATTTATATTTTGTAATTTGAGCAAGATATTAAATTATGCATTTCTCCTGCACACAAAATGTATTCTATATATTCATATAAGATTTATGCATTGGATATTTGTTCATTTCTTAGGCTACGGCCCCAGTCTTCAATGTAGCACGCACGCCCGACGGGTTGGTGGTGCTTGCACGTGTGGAAACCGCGATCTGCGGTCTCACCTCTGAATGAGTCTTTGCGACGTAACGTGTGTCGAGGGGGCATGGCTAAAAAGTAACAACCTCTTCCACAGCAGCAAGCTGAAGAGTCTGCTCTCTGATTGGCTGCTCTTTCCTTCGCTCTGATTGGCTTGGGCAGTCTGCCATAGGATTGGTTCTCACGGACCCACATGACGCTGTCGCTACTTCTAAGCACAATTTTGTTGTCTTCGAAAAAATCAGTCGAGCAACGTGGCGGCAAATTGCGCACCAAGGCAGGTAGTGGGCCCGGCCACACTGAGAGGCGGTACTTGTTCCTGTGTGCTGCAGAATATACTGGGACCTAGCCATAATGAACACATGATTGTGCTCTGCATTATACATTCAGGTTGTCGCTATGTTTGCTGGTGTAATTCACCATACAATATGTGGATAGATTGGCCACAGCTTTTAGATTAATTAATTGTATTCATATGAGGGGTATATATACGTGTACCCCTGTGCCGGTGACGTCATCCCCTGATCAAGCACTTTGGTGTGAAACGCGTAGAGGTCACTGTTTAGTATGTCACGTCATCACGCATACGGTGGTTTGGAAATCCCCAAGTCAGCTGTAAGCAGCTCAGCTGCTCAGAAGCGTGTATTGAAGTTTTCCCCCACCTGTGTTCATGCACATATATATATATATATACCATAATACTTTTTGCTTTCCTGTGGAGGGTTTTTGTCACTTTTTTTACTCACCATAAACTTAAAACTCAGTATTATGGTATAGCCTATCCCATAGCCTCTTTGCATACCAAGTTAAAATCAACCCCACAACTGAGTGAGACCATCAAGCTGTCTGGGGGTGTTTTCTGGGTAGCACCCGTAACACCTGGCTGTGCTCAAAGCTGTGACCATGCAGCAAGCTAAGCTATGGGAACCATGTTTTAAAAATGGTTTTTGAGGCAAAAAGTGACACTGTGTGCTCATTTGCATGTGTTCCCAGAATCCCTTGCTGCAGTGAAGTGCTGTTATGCGGGTGATAATGGGGAACGGGGGGGTTGCAGAACCTGCCTAAGACATGAGATGAGCATACAGTTGTTATTTGATATTTGCTTTCTGTGGAGGGTTTTTGTCACTTTTTTTACTCACCATAACGTAACTCAGTATTATGGTATAGCCTATCCCATAGCCCTTTGCATACCAATGTTAAAATCAACCCCACACTGATGAGACCCATCAAGTGTTGTGGGTGGTTTCTGGGTATGCACCTTAACCCTGGCTGGTGCTCAAAGTCTGTGACCATGCGCAAGCTTAAGCCTATAGGGAACCATGTTAAAAATGGTTTTTGAGGCAAAAAGTGACACTGTGTGCTCATTTGCATGTCGTTTCCCAGAATCCCTTGCTGCAGTGTAGTGCTGTATGTGGGTGATAATGGGGAAAGGCGGGGTTGCAGACCCCTGCCTAAGACATCAGAGGGAGCATACATTGTTATTTGCATATTGCTTTTCATGTGGAGGGTTTTTGTCACTTTTTTTACTCACCATAACTTAACTCAGTATTATGGTATAGCCTATCCCATAGCCTCTCATGCATTACCCAGTTAAAATCAACCCACACTGATGGGACCCATCAAGGGACGAAACAGTGTCTGTGGGTTGGTTTTCTGGGTATGCACCTTAACCCTGGCTGTGCTCCAAGTGTGACCATGCGCAGCAAGCTTAAGCCTATAGGGAACCATGTTTAAAAATGGTTTGAGCAAAAGTGACATGTGTGCTCATTGCATGTCATTTCCCAGAATCCCTGCGCAGTGTAAGTTGCGTATGCTGGGTGCATAATGGGGAAAGGACGGGGTTTTGCAGACCTGTCTAAGACATGCAGATGAGCATACAGTTGTATTTGCATATATATATATATTTTTTTTTAATCATCATCTTCAGCCCTTGTCGATCCACTCCCCAATCATCTTCCAGGTACTGCGGATGCAGCCGCTCTTCTCCACGTTGTTCCAACAAATATTCTTATTTTACATATATATTTATAATAGTAATATAGCAGCACTCATGTTGCAAAGTAAACTTGTTTGTGTGCTCTGTAAAGTTTGTGGATAAAGAGATTGGTCAGCAGGCACTCACAGGACTTAATGAGTGACAAGGGTTTATTAAAGTAGTGGCAAAATATATAATATATATATATAATAATATATAGATAATATATATAGATATATATATATATATATATATGAATATATATATATATACACACTTAGTTAAGTTATGGTGGGTTTAAACCTATCCCAAGCTTCATGTTGCAAAGCCAGTACAGTATAACCAACCTCACACTGATGAGACCCATTAAGGTCGAAACAGCTGTCTGTGGGTAGGTTTACTGGCTATGCATCTTAACCCAGGCTGTGCTCAAAAGCTGTGCAATGCAGCAACCATACGCTTATAGGGGACCATGTCATATGGTTTTGAAGGAAAGGGTGGCACTGTGTGCTCATTTGCAGGACATTTCCAAGAATCCCTTGCTGCAGTGGAAGCACTGTATGCTGGGTGATAATGGGGAAAGGCGGGGTTGCAGACCTGTCTAAGACATGCAGATGAGCACACAGTAATATTTCCATTTGCTATATGCTTTACTGTGGAGGGTTTTTGTCACTTTTTTTTTACCCACCATAACTTAACTAAGTGTGATTAAACCTATCCCTGCTTCATTTTGCAAAGCCAGTATATCAACCTCACATTGATGAGACCCATTAAGGTTGAAACAGCTGTCTCTGAGGTGCTCCGGCACGACCCAAGCACTACGGCTAGTCACCGTCCCTCGTCGAAGGGAAAATGACAGAGGCTCGGACTTTCTTGAGGGCCTTTTGGCCGAAAGGAGGAAGAGATGGACGTTCCGAATTCTGACGGAGGACGGCGTCAAAGCCCCCGAAGACCTAGGCTTAGCAGCTGAAGATTTTTGGGGACAATGTAACAAGGACTTGTTTGACTTCCGGAGGACAGTCTCACAGGGAAGCACTCAGCCACTGAAATGGCTTGGGTTCATGGTTAGGGAAAAAAAAAAAAAAGCTGTCTGTGGGTAGGTTTACTGGCTATGCATCGTAACCCAGGCGGTGCTCAAAAGCTGTGCAATGCAGCACGCATAAGCTTATAGGCGACCATGTCATATGGTTTTTAAGCAAAGGGTGGCACTGTTTGCTCATTTGCATGTCATTTCCCAGAATCCCTTGCTGCAGTGGAAGCACTGTATGCTGGGTGATAGTGGTGGAAGGCGGGGTTGCAGACCTGTCCAAGACATGCAAATGAGCACACAGTAATATTTCCATTTGCTATATATATATATATATATATATATATATATACCTTATATGACACAACACACCAGATACACACACACATCCCAAGACCACACACACACACCACACACATTCAACACAACACAGCACACACCACACCCACACAAACCTCACACCACACACACAAAAAAAACAACACAACACACACAACACACACACCACAAAACACACACACACACACACACACCTACTGTATGTCTGGCCTTCCTGTGTCTCACCTGTCTCCCCTGCAATCAAATCCTTAGCGCTGCTGCCAGAATCACTTTACTCTCTCCGAAATCTGTCTCAGCGTCTCTCCTGCTGAAATCTCTCTCCCTGGCTTCCTATGAAATCCCGTCTTACTTACAAAATTATCCTCCTCACTTTTAAGGCTACATTATACACTGTTCTGCCCCTCCTTACATCTCAGCCCTAATTTCTCGCTATACACCATCCCGACTCTTGCATTCTCCTCAAGGATGTCTTCTGTCTACCTCCTTCTGTACCTAAAGCCCTCTCCCTCCTTAAACCTTTCTGACTGACAGCCCCACACCTCTGGAATGCCCTTCCCCCTCAAAATCCAATTGGCACTCTCTCACTCCACCTTTAACGATCATCTTAAAACACACCTCTGTAATGAAGCATTTGGGTAGCTCCGCTGCCTGATACTATACATCTCGCATACACTGGCAGGCACAATTACCAGAACAACCCCCCTCTTACTGTCTCTGCAAGTTCTCCTTACTTACCACTTAGATTGTAAGCTCTTCGAGACAGGGACTCCTTTTCCTAATGTCTACTTATATGTATGAAGGGCTTATTCCTATTATGTCATGTGTGTTACTGCTGTAAAGAGCTATGTACGTGGAGGGCGCTATATAAATAAAGATATACATACATTTACAGAACGCTGTGGCAGTGAAAGGATATACCCTAACCACCAAGTACAGCCCCCCTTCCTCCAATCCCATTTTAAAGTGATTTACAGCTCACTAGAATAATCACAGAGAGCTGAAGAGTGGAGTTTTCCTCAGCTCGTAAACACTCTCTCACTGCCCGGGTGGGACGGAGCCCATGAAAGGAGTGAAAACAGGCCACAGGGACAAGAACATCTGGATGCACAAGGGAAAGATGCAGAGACCTTCAAGCGCACCCCCCCCCCTTAACTTCTGCATCACAGAGCTGTGGGTTCATATTCCGTCAAGGGCAAAGCAAGCCTAGTGCCAAGGTTTTCATTAAAAAATATACTGCGACTGAAATAGTGGCAGAAAATGTAGTGGCACCTTCCGCTTTCATTTTACCGCAACTCCAATACAAATGGAGAGGTGGTAATTCAACTTTGAAGGGATCAGTCCCTCCCGGGACCAACGTGTGCTAATGGCAATGACATGTTTAAGGAGTCAGTCCCTCCTAAGGCTATAGTATACTAATGGCAGTGACATGTTTAAGGGATCAGTCCCTCCTAGGACTGTGTCCTAATGGTGGTGATGTTCTATGGGAATAGTCCCCTCCTCCTAGGACCATAGTGTACTAATGGCAGTGACATGTTTAAGGCACCCTCTTACGACACAAGTGTACTAATGGTACATGTTTAAGGGTTCACATATGTACGATTGATGCTTTTTTAAAACCAAATATGACACCTACTGTATAGATATTTTGAAATCATTGTTTCTACATTATTATGTAAAGATGGTGAGCGGAGACTTGGGGGCGGGTTAATTTCCTCTGGATGTTCCTTTCTTCCTGATGTCACAGTGGGTTTAACCAGAGTTAAGCCACCTCTCTTCTTATCTTTACTGGACCTCTGATAAGGACAGGATAGGTTAAGGGTAAAGAAAACTATTGGATGACAAACACTCCCTAATTCAGAGGCCCCTCAATAAAAAGAAAGAGGACAGATCTTTAGGAGGAAGGCTACCCACCTTTCTTTGCTTAGAAGGGAGAGAAAAGTGTAATACCAACATACTTTTAATGCATCAATAACACTCTAGTAATACCACCCTGACCAAGCAGTCATTGTACCACGCTATGGAACATGTTGGTGCTTTACAAATAAATGATAATAATGCCAGACACTTCATTAGCTAAGAAACAGGTTCAAAACTCCCTCCCTCCTCCCTCCCTGTAAGAAAAGACCCTCGGAGAATTTGACCTCGCTGCACTGTATGGGAATCTCCATCATTCTGTAGCCACCCATTGTAAAGTCTCAGCCAGCTGTCCATAAACTCCCCTTTTGCCTGGAAGAAGGCAGCTGAGAAAACAGAGAGGTTCTGAACACTGGTGCTGAGGACAGAGGGACAGCTGATAATTAACCCCGTCCCGGCCAAAGGAGCCAGCAAAGTACTTATGAAGCCATCATTAGTCAAACATAAACATAGGTAGCTGATTTACTTGAATACTGATATACTTGAATCAGTGATCCCGGAGAAAAGAACATGTTCATTTTCACAAGATACTAATAAAGAGTGAAAACAAGATATTTTCTGCTCTGGGGGCCCCCTCATTCCTGAGATACTGCTGAAGGCAGCGCATTGTACTTCCCTCCAGGGGAAACAAAATGGCAGTTTAAATCGCCCGCATTTAAATACCAGGAAGTACCCAAGGTACCTTCACTGGTAAGTATCTCAAGGACCAGTGGGTCCCCGGAGCCGAAATTAGCGCAGATCGGGTCCCAGAACCTCATGATTTCCATCCTGGTAATACAAGAAGGCGGTGGAGGGCCAGGGGTGGGCACTGCTGCTTTAAGGAGGATCACATCTTTCCAAGGAAGCTGATTACATTGACAAGTCGTGTAAAAAACAACAAAAAACAGTTGTTTGAATCACTATGTGGGACTGAGCCTTTCAAAAACACCCCGACCTTTGCTGAATCTACTCACTCTTCTTCAGGACCCAGACACACAGCTGCCAAGGTTCAAATGCAGACATGTCAACTCTCACTGATAAGGAGCCACTCTCACCGATGTGGAGACGCTCTCACCGATGTGGAGACACTCTCACTGATGTGGAGTCGCTCTCACCGATGTGGAGACGCTCTCACCGATGTGGAGTCGCTCTCACCGATGTGGAGTCGCTCTCACCGATGTGGAGTCGCTCTCACCGATGTGGAGTCGCTCTCACCGATGTGGAGTCGCTCTCACCGATGTGTTGAGTCGCTCTCACCGATGTGGAGACAGCCTCTCACCCGATGTTGTGAGACGCTCTCACGATGTGGAGTCGCTCTCAAACCGATTGTGGAGACGCTCTCACCAGTGTGGAGACGCTCCTCACCGAGTTGAGACGCTCTCACCGATGTGGAGTCGCTCTCACCGATGTGGAGTCGCTCTCACCGATGTGGAGACGCTCTCACCGATGTGGAGTCGCTCTCACCGATGTGGAGTCGCTCTCACCGATGTGGAGACGCTCTCACTGACGTCGAGTCGCTCTCACTGACGTCGAGTCGCTCTCACTGACGTCGAGTCGCTCTCACTGATGTGGAGATGCTCTCACTGATGTCGAGTCTCTCTCACTGATGTCGAGTCGCTCTCACTGATGTCGAGTCGCTCTCACTGATGTCGAGTTGATCTCACTGATGTCGAGTCTCTCTCACTGACATCGCGTCGCTCTCACTGACGTCGAGTCGCTCTCACTGACGTCGAGTCGCTCTCACTGATGTCGAGTCGCTCTCACTGATGTTGCATCACTCTCACTGATTTCCAGCATCTCACGGACTTTGCTCCTTAAAGTTTTACATCTCTGCAAATGAACTAGACATTTGCCAAGAAGAAAACAGCTTCACCGCATATCGACTGGGGGACTATAGGAGCGAGCTGAGTGAACCCACATTCCTGTTGAGTGAGGCTCACAGGCCTGGATACGGCAACTCAAGCTGTCGTAGGTCCATATCGCCCAAGCAGTGCTATTTAAGACAATCTGGCCCAGTGAGGAGCCTTCCAGAGTTATATGCAGCCTTATACAATAGCATCACTTAATAAATACTAGGAGAGAGCTAAGAGCAGTGGTAGCCCCGCATAAAAAAACCAAACTAATATTATTATGCACTTATCCTCTCTCCCGACCCCACTAAAACAACGATGGAAATCCATGGAGGGAGTAAAGGCTTTGGAGATAGATCTGAAAGGCTTCAATTAAGCTGAAAGGAGTTATCTGGTATTTAAATAATTATTGGATGGAAGGAGTAATCGTGGGTCTCTGCCGATTTCTTTCACTGTCATCCTAATGGAGGCTATAAGATTATTATTCAAATGGCTTTGAGATTCCTTCTGAAGGAAGAAAAGGCAGAGAGTGAGAGCAGGCAGGGACAGATCATTTAACTGTCACCGGCGAGGCTCGGAGAAGCGTTATTAGCCGGCGCTCATTCCAGCTGTCAGTCATTCTCACACGCAGCAGATTATTAGCGCAAATTCTATGCACAAGAAATAGAAGAAAAAAACAAATAAGAAAAGAACCAACAAAAAACAAAAAAAAACCAGGCTACCCCCCTTAGAAATGAGGGGACGAAAGGAACAATTTATATGTCACTGAGCACCAGCTGCTGTGCCTTTTTACTATGGGGCTAATGCGGGGTTTTCCGCTCCCTCCCTGCACCATTCTACTGTTATTTTTAGACTGGGTATATTTTAATTTTCTTTGTTTGCCATCAACAAAACCTCCTGTTCCATTTCAGCTAGATTTAAAGGTGTGATCTACCCCAAAACTCAAATCTGTAGAATACTCATACACAAGATTCCGTGGACTTCTTGATATTAGATTTCATTCCAACTTCCCATTGCAATGCCGGTATAGCCCAGCCTCTTACAGGAGAGACGGCTATAAACTTCTTTAAACCAGGCTGTGCTGAAAAGCTGTGTAATGCGGCAGGCAAACATTTATAGGGGTCCATGTTAAAATGGACATGAAGCTGAAGGTGACACTTTGCTCATTGGCATGGCATTTCCCAGAATCACTTGCTGCAGTGGAAGCACTGGATGCTGGGAGATAATGGGGGAAAGCAGGGTTGCAGACCTGTCTGAGACATGTGAATGTGCTCACAAGTAGGGTATCCAGGTGTCCAGTAGTGCAGCGTTGCGCAAACTGAGGGGCACAGCATCCATGGGGAGGCGGGAGAATTTATAGGGCGGGCACGGCGGTTACAGGGGCCCCACACTCTTCCCCACGGCATTTAAATTAAATGCCGGGGGAGGTGTGAGGCCTCTGTAACTCACTGGCTGCCAGCCGGGTCTTCGGCGACGCGACGCCATGGCAACGCGACGTCAAATGACGCTGCAGGTCATGTGACGTCATGCGTTGCCATGGCAACATGCGTCAAATTACGCGATGGGGTCACGTGACGTCACATGACCCGCGACGTCATTTGACGCTGAGCCATTGGGAGAGGGGGGCGTGAACGCTGCTGCTCAAGACATTTGCACACCCCTGCAGTAGTGAACCAGACTGTCCTGTATTTGGATACTCTGTCCAGTAAAAATTAGAGGTAATACTGGACTGTCTGTTATTACCTCCCTGGACACAGTAACCTGACTGGCTTGGGGGGGGGCACGGGATTTCTCCGAGCATTGAGAGAGCAGGGCTGTTGCAAAGAGGATGGGCAGCTTCCTCCATCCTGATTGGCTGCTGGTGTGTAATGCAGCCAATCAAGAGGAGGTGTCAGAGCCAGGTGGTGGGGCCAAGGAGAGGAGGAAACAGCATGGAGGGGTGAGAGGTGTGTGTGTCTATGTGTGTGTCTCGAGCGTGTCGCACCTTTCACCATTGTGTCCAGTATTTTTGGAGAAGCCACCTGGCAACCCTACTCACAAGTGATATTTTTATTTGCTATATTAAATGCTAAGGTCCTTGGCACACTAAACGAATATTCCCTGTATCCATGTGGGGTATGTAGTGTGTACAGAGCTTTTGAAACCTCACAGATCTTGGCCCGCATTGGCTAAGCGGATCTTCTGCCACCAGCCACAGCATCGACTTATCTTATCTAGTCACAGCACCCACTTATCTACATCTAGACTACAAGGTGAGAGAGAAATGTTATCCACAATAAGAAAAGCTTTTTATTTATGGTTTAGGTTCCCAAATCCCCATCGCAGACACGAAAAGTTACAGGCTTAGTCCAGACAAAGCAGAAAAAGGGAAAACTGAGACAAATTGTTTGGAGTTTGGTGGGAATTTTCCCATGAAATCTGCCGTGATTAGCATGGTGACTCCATGCCAGAAACACAAGCTTCATGCAACGGCTGGTAGACAGGCACGGGGAGAAGGGAGCTATAATTTAGGAACCCATTCTAGGATAGCGGAGGAATTATTCCTAAAATAGCTTTGAGATAACATCTCAACACTCACAAGCATCCAAGTGATCTGACAAAGTAATGAGAACGTTATCAGAGGCACAAAGAGGTAGAAAAGTCACTTTATATAACATTGGTGGTTTTCAGCCTTTAAAATACTGTGGATAATTATAGGAATGAATTATGATTCAGTGGACCACAAGCCTACAGTAACTATACCATGGCCCATATTCACTAAAGGGTGCTAAACCTTGAATTGGAGTTAGGACTTGCACCGTTTAGTGAATATGTGCCAATCAACCTAATACTTCTACGTAACATCTTTCTATACCATGGGTAGGTTATGACATCATAAAATAACTTTTCTGCTTGAGATTGTGCCAAATGTAAGAGAGTCTCCTACGTGGGGTGCAAATTGTTATGCAGAAACATTTACACCTCTTCAGACCTGGTGTATATTTGTTGATACAGATACGAGATAAATCAGAGTTTGATACTTCTCATAAAAGGTGACACTGTGTGCGCATTTGCATGTCATTTCCCAGAATCCCTGGCTGCAGTTGAAGCATTGTATGCTAAGGCTAAGGCCCCCAGTGCGCACGTCGCGCACGTGACAGGGTGCCTGGCGGCGCTCGTTTCTGGCAGCAGCGCGAACTGGTGGACTCCTAGCAACGTGCGACGGGGAGGCGTGGTGGGGGTGCGGGCATTATGTTACGCGGCTGGTTCACCCTCATTGGCTGGACCGTCGCCGTGACGTGGCCAGCGCTCCGACGCCACAAGAAAAGTCAAAATCCTTGTCTTTACAAAATGTGGTTGCGCATTGCTCAGTGTGCTGGGGCGCGCAGGCAGCTACTGGGGCCGGCCCCATAGAGGGCCGTACCTTGTGTGCGCCGCGCACGCCGTCGCAGCCGCTGCCACTGGGGACCTAGCTTAAGAGATAATGGGGAAAAGCAAGGTTGCAAACCTGTCTGAGACATGTGAATCTGCTCACAAGTGATACTTATTTTTGCTGTACTTCTCATTATAATCTGCGCGCCATATAACTCCTCCCTAACTCCTCCTACCGACACTCTCCAAATCACAAGCTGAAACACATGGAGCAAAACATGGACCAAAGAACCTGATACATTGACCCAAAGAGACACATGAAGAAAATGATGCTCAATTTTGCTCTAGATTTGCCTTGATACACCCACCCCTCCTTTGTTCTGTTGCTGCAGACTCATTGCAAAAACAGCGCTTGCGAAGAATTTGATACATCCCTTTATCATCCTGTGTCAACTCCGGCCCTATAAACATTCCCCAAATGTATCAGTGACACACAAGGAGATAAAGCAATATAGACAGAAAGTAGCTTGGTAAATTGACACATTATCAGAATGGCTTTGTTTGATATCTATTTCATGTCAAAAATGTGTTCTTTGAGCCTGACACAAATCAGTATTATTTCATGCTTCAGTTCCCACAAACCACAACACGGTTTAGGATTGTCTGGGGCCAAGACTCCAGAAGATACGGACACTGCAGAACACACAGCAAATTATACAACAAACTCAAATGATGAGCTGGGCTGGTGATAACATCAATGCTTTTGGGTTTTAAAGCAGCAGTTGAAGCGCAATGTTATTTATTTATTTTTTTAAATCGGTTTGAAGTAGGGGGTCCCCGGAGCTGAAATCAACGCGGTTCAGCTCCGGGGACCCCCTACTTCCCAAGTAACTTACCTCGGAAGGGGGTGACACCGCGCAACACTGGTTGGACTAGTTGGGGTTATCGAAATGGCGGCTTATATGTCTAGCGTCACGGGGGGCCAATAGGAAGCCGTGACATCATCCCTTGTATCTTCCTATTGCCCCGCGTGACTAGAAGCTTTAAACTGCAGAGATACTGGCACCCCCTACGTATCTCGGAAAGCAAGGGGTGCCCCCGGAGCTCAAATCAACGCGAATCAGCTCCGAAGACCCCCTGCTTCATACCTATTACTAAAAAAAAAGTAACTTGGACTGAACCTTTAAATACAGTTCACACACCTCAGTGTATCTCCCTGTGACCTTGGAAATTTCATTGTATCTTCCCTCTGCCCTAGGCATCAAGTAGATGAGAACTTCTCTGGTGCAGGGACTTGTGCCTGAAAATATCTGCGAGCAGCACTGTGTGCATTGAATAAGGCAAACGTATTATAATGCTACTAATTCACTACTGTGTGCTGGCACCTTCCAAGCGCTGTTGTCCTGGCTGCTTTTAGTATATATTTTTTTAACGGCGTGTAAAAAAGTCAGACAGAGCGTCTCAGGAAACCACTGTCTGAAACCAACAGGATTACAAGTGGAGAAATCGCCATTCACTGGGCATGACCCCAAGCAAACAAAGCTGAGTGAATTCCCAGCTGTGATCCTACACAGCTCACCTGACTACTGAGAGTGATGATACCTCATTATTATGGGCCTTATTTACTAAGTGGTGCTATTCTATAAAAAAAACAAATTGCAGGACGCCCGGAAGACACCTTGCAGTAAGGGCCAGTAAGGTGTCTTCCGGAACCAGAAAGTGACGTATGGACTGGCACCGATTAAAATATATGGCCCCATATGCAGTGGATAATGATACTATAGGGTAGGAGTGGCCAACTCCAGTTCTCAAGAGCCACCAACTGGTCAGGTTTTAAGGATATCCCTGCTTCAGCACAGGTGGCTCAATCAGTCCCTACTTCAGCACAGATGTCTCAATGCCCCTGATAGAGCCATCTGTGCTGAAGCAGGGATATCCTTAAAACCTGACCTGTTGGTGGCCCTTGAGGACTGGAGTTGTCACCCCTGTTATAGGGTATGGACTACGACTACTTTGTCTATATTCCGCCCCCGAATAACACTGCTTTTTAATTTCCACATTCACAGTTCAACTTTTTATTTAATTTTTTTTAAAAGGGATTTTCCACTTCCCGGAGGATTTAAGTAAAACGGTTCCACTTTACGGGGGGTTTACATAAAACGGTTCCTCTTCCCAGGGGATTTACATAAAACGGTTCCACTTCCCAGGGGATTTACATAAAACGGTTCCACTTCCCAGGGGATTTACATAAAACGGTTCCACTTCCCAGGGGATTTACATAAAACGGTTCCACTTCACAGGGGATTTACATAAAACGGTTCCTCTTCCCAGGGGATTTACATAAAACGGTTCCTCTTCCAGGGGATTACATAAAACGGTTCCACTTTACTAAAAGGTTCCACTCCCAGGGGATTTTCATAAAACGGTTCCTCTCCCAGGGGATTACAAAAACGGTTTCACTTACAGGGATTTACATAAACGGTTTCCACTTTACAGGGGATTTACATAAAACGGTTCCACTTTACAGGGGATTTACATAAAACGGTTCCACTTTACAGGGGATTTACATAAAACGGTTCCACTTTACGGGGGGTTTACATAAAACGGTTCCTCTTCCCAGGGGATTTACATAAAACGGTTCCACTTTACGGGGGGTTTACATAAAACGGTTCCTCTTCCCAGGGGATTTACATAAAACGGTTCCACTTTACGGGGGGTTTACATAAAACGGTTCCACTTTACGGGGGGTTTACATAAAACGGTTCCACTTTACGGGGGGTTTACATAAAACGATTCCACTACATGGGGGTTGAATGTTTCTAAAAAAAAAAAAAGCCCATTACCCTGAAAATAAGTAATTTTTTTTTTAAATAGTGTTTATTACATGGGTGTATGGTCCATATTTACCAAGCAGACTTTTGCCATAAGACACATTTGACACATTACTGCACCTAGTAACAGGAGGTAACAATCCCGTTACTACAGCAATCCCACCTTTTATTTATTGATTTTGTAACTATTGACTTTTTTGATATGTAGAGATATTGAGATATTTACCCGTTTAGTCGATGAGGTTTTCTTACTCTTTAGGTAAATCAAAAGGGACGCCAAATCTTGTGAGTCCCGCGGGCCAATGGGAAGCTGCAAAGTCATCGGGGGAGGGATGGAGGGGGAGATGTTGTGGTTTTCTATTGGACGACCGGTTACACGTCCAGGAAGTGACACAGATAACACAGGTAAGTATCTCGGAAACTAAAAATAGCTCGGTTCAGCTCTGGAGGGACCCCCAGGTTCAAATGAAAATAATAATAATTCTTGTAAGGCTCTGTTCTTTTTATTGTTCTAAAAAATAATAATGTTGAAATTCGGAGGGACCGCTGCCCTTCTGACCCTTAATTTCAAAGGCTGTTTGTGAGACAGTACAAAAAAAAAAAAAAAAGAGTGCTCGTTCTTAAAGTAAGACTGTAAATAACTTAAGCCGTCAAAAGGGTAACAATAAAGGGAGAGCTGGAAGTGGTCAAGTGCTTGCATCACTGGTCTTTGAAGTGGGAGAACTAGCGTCAGCTCCTTGGGATCTCGGGCAAGTCAATTTATCTCCCTCCCACAATGAAGATGGGAATAAGCGCAGCCGGCGTCAAATATTAGGAAAAGGTGTTCCTGCCTCGAAGAGCTTACGATCTAAGCGATTCAGATAACAGATTGCTGAGGTTACATCTATACTGCGCATCTCAATAAATACACAGGATTATGTGGCGACACGGAAGAAAACCCATCTGTGCATTTAGGAGACGGTTGGCGCTTTCTGAATAACTCTGTCACATTCCCGGGAGGCTGCAAGGTGTCAGCGTTATGGCTCTAGCTCTGTCACATCCCCTGATTTGTATTAAACACACGGATATGCGAAGCGGGTCTGACCTCGCGCTGACCCTACAAAACCAGATCCATCACCATTAAACCAAAGTGGGCATCTTTTATTTTCTCCTCTCTTGGGGTTTATATAATGTGGCTTTGTTTTTACTTTCAGCCACCCAGAGGCAAAGGGAGATGGATATTCAGCAATGTACACGCTGAGCTGTGATCTTAAGATAATTATTAATATTATGATCATTTATTAATATGGCACCGACATATGTATCAGTAATAGTCTATGTATGTATGTCTATTTAAACAGCGCCATCCATGGACATAGCACATAATGGGGATAAGCGCTTCAGACATAAAAGTAACAATAGGAGTCACTGCCCGAGGAGCTTACAATCTAATGAATATTAGATGCCATGCTATGTCTTGAATATAATGTATATCCTGTTCCCTTATGTAACTATGTATTTGTAACCATGTATTATTGGTCATCTTAACTCTATGCCCAGGACATACTTGAAACCGAGAGGTAACTCTCAATGTATTACTTCCTGGTAAAATGTTTTATAAATAAATAAATAATTAGGTAGAGAGGTTACTTGTAAGGTGACAAGTGACTGCATGGGTGACATGCTGGAAACGGGTGCGGGAGGTGTTAGGTTATCAGATGTGAGATAATTAGTTATTGAAGAGTCTTAATGATAATAATTAAATCATATTTGTAATTATATTGTTTAAACCAGTAAGTGCAGAAAACATCACTTCAGTACAGAGAATGTGCCAGCCCACAAGATCCTACACCAGAGACCGTAGAATCTAATGTATAACGTGACTCTTCCAACAGGGGGCAGCGGTGGGATTCACCCACTTCAAAGGCAATGATGTTTCTGCTAGAACAAGGCTTCTTCGGATACATTAGGTTGGTTGGATTACCCTGAAAGGTAAGGTCGCTTTTATAGTGCCGGCGACGCCACTGGCGAAAGTTGCACTTAGGTTTGGAGCAACGTCGCTGGCGACAAGGCCAGTGACGTCACGAAGGGGGCGGGCAGAGTGCGGAAGGCGCTCTGTTATTGGTGTAGAGACAGTGACATGTGGCGACTATCTCTCCCAAAATCAAATTTCAATGGCTTAAAAAAAAATTGTAGCTCCGTCGCACTTACTATAAGCACATGCATACGGAACCAATGTATTTGTTTTGGCGCAAAGTCACGTCGCCGGGCACTATAAGCGCAGCCATACTGGTACAAGTTATTCGGGACCACTACATGCAATTGCAGTGACTTGTTGGTCTTAACCCAGCTATAAGCCAGGAAGTTTAGTAATGAATCCTAATACCTTCCAGTTTAATCAATTACATCTCAAATACAGGCATTCCCCGCATTAACATACGCAATGGGACCAGAGCATGTATGTAAAGCGAAAATGTACTTAAAGTGAAGCACTACCTTTTTTCACTTGGGTAGAGGTAGGGAGCCGGTTTTGCTATTCAGGACGCGCCTGTGTCCTTCTCACAGGCGCATGTGCGAGCTGCCGTTTTCCAATTGGGCGAGGGGAATCCGCACGTCACACAACTACGGTGGTCTATAGGGCTGAATAAGTGTCCGTACCTGCGAAGTGAGCGTACGGACACAGGGGAACGGTGCTATTGTAAATATGTCCTTACTCGCGAGCGTCCGTAAAGTGAAGGTCCGTATAGCGGGGTATGCCTGTATACGGTACAATATACAATAGCGGCACCCTTAGTCCTGATAGGAAAATAAGGCAACATACCGTATTCAGGGGGCATTTACAAATGAGCACTGCTCTTCCTTTAACTGTATAAAACCCATATTTGCTCTAATTAGGCACATTATCTTTGTAACTAAGTAGGGGGCAAATAAAACACACCTCCCCTCTGAGATTCCCTGCAGACAAAGATCTGGGAGGCAGACGTAATGAAATTACAGAGTTATATTCACAAGGAGAACAGACTTAATAAACACTTATACTCCCAAAGAACCCTGGTCCCCTTTGGGGATTACCAATTGTTTTGCTTAGCATTATTCAAGCATGATTTGCCTTGTTATGCCTTGCAGCAGAGTTGAATTTGTGAGGCTAACATTACACACTGACCAGCATCTCAAGGGTCATCACTAGAAATAGCATTTACAAAATCGCTTTTTTGGATATTCACAAAAAAAAGGTCACGGAAATGTCAAAAGTCACGTTAAAAAAGTGTTACCGTCTCATTTAATGATTCGTTTATATTATATATATATTTATATTTTTAATAAGTATATATATATATATATATATCAATTTAAAGTGTTCGACCAGTGTATTATGGCTCATGTATAGATGTGAAACATGGACCCAAGACAATTCGAAAGCTTCAGACAACACAAAGAAGTATAATAATAATAATAATAATAATAATAGCATGTTCTTGTACAGCGCTGCTAGTTTTACGTAGCGCTTTACAGAGACATTTTGCAGGCACAGGTCCCTGCCCCTTAGAGCTTACAATCTATGTTTTTGGTGCCTGGGGCACAGGGAGATAAAGTGACTTGCCCAAGGAGCCGACACCGGGAATTGAGATCCAGGTGCGCATGCACAGAGGTCTCGGTGCACATGTGCAGGGAAGCAGGGTGTCAGGCCTGCAGGGGTGGGATGAGTGGCATCCCCCTCCCAATCGCCCGCCAATCGCCGGACCCCTTCTTCGCTCCCCCCCCCTGGTCCTGTCTCCCCGCCCACCTTGGCACCCGAGGGGAACGTGGGTCAGAGGGGGACGCGCCGTGTCGAGTGCACTCCAACCTTCTCCCCCCCGTGCCTACCTCCTGCCCACGGGGACCAGGGGTGGCGAGAGGAGGAAGCGCCACAAATGCAGTCTGTGGACCCACTCCCCGCTCCCCCATGCTCCCAACGTATCGGGCAGTGAACAGGCAAGCAGCACCTTGCGCAGGAAAGCAGCACCCACCAGGTCAAGGTCAGTCACCCGGTCAAGGTCAGTCACCCACCCAAACACCAAAGGTCAGTCACCCACCCAGTCAGTCACCCACCAAGACTAGTCACACACTCAATTCTTATTTGGATGTTATTCCATTTTTTAAAAGTGGGGGCGGGGCTAGGTGGCGAGTAGATTTTTTGGTTCGGCGAGTAGATTTTTGGGTGATTTGTCAAGCACTGTATATATATATATATATATATATATATATATATATATATATATATATGTAACCCTGCTTCCCCCTTCCCCCAGACTCTACGGTGGTGTCTAGGGTGCATGAGGGCAGATTACATGCGGTGTGGTGCATACCTGTGAGGAACAGGAGGGCCTGAGCTTCCCGCGATGTTGTGGGGGAGCCAGGACCGGGCTTCTGGAGTGGTAGCCTCCATGATCTCTTAGTGGTGCAGCGCCTCCATCTTCTATACTCCCAGGAATATGGGACAGGACCTGTATAGAAGAACCCCTTGGGTCCCAGGGTAATAGCTTCCAATTCACACACAGTCTTTGGTAACAAAGGATAGTCTCTTTTATTAGCAGATCAGCAATCTCCCAACGGTAGTGGCTTCCCATAGCCGCAACAACACCGACAAAGACTTGCTATTACACCGATCTCTGTCCACACAGATAATTCCTCCTCTCCTTCCTTCCAAGTCTCTCCGCCGACAGGATGGTCTGGGCTAGGGTTTCAATACCCCGTAGCCCACCCGCGAGGTTATCCTCGCGGTGGGTCTTGGGTTCTCCCCATCACCCCTGGCAGTGGGGTGAGGGCATTGGTCCACCAAGTCTATAATTCTATCAGCTCTAATAAAAAAAGCTGAATCTCTCCACTCCTCTCTCTCTGCTCCTGCACTCTGCGCAGGGGAGACCGCGGTCTCCTCCCACTTCTCGGACCGATCCACAGGACTATTCGACTCACGGCATAACACACCGGCAACTCCAGGCTCTCGGCATAAAACCGGCAACTCCAGGCTCTCGGCATAAACTAAACTCTACTCACAGGAGTTGGCTGCTAAATATAGAGCTAGCCCCGCCTCTCGTGATGTCAGCAGAACCTCCCCTCTTGCTCATGCCTGCAGCAGAGTCCAGGCCTGCATCTACCACTCAGGGCAGGGCTATGAAGGGTGAAAACCCATGATGATTACTGGTGCCTGATCTTAACAGGACTTACCACAGTAGAAGGGAGATCGGTATAGCCTGTGCTGTTTACAGGGGGCACAATAATATATATAGTATTAATGTATATATCACACACACAACCACCTCACACAAACCACACACACACACACACACACACACACACACACACACACACACACACACACACACACACACACACACACACACACACACACACACACACACACAAACACACACGGAGCTAACATAAGGGAGCTAACATAGGTGTTCTTTATGAACCAAAGCCCAAAGGTCTCTTCAAATGTATTTTGCAGAACAGACCTGTGAGGATTAGGAAGCTCTGTTACCTTTATTATCATCAATGAAGAGCCCCTATGATGAGTTCCCTAAAAGGTATTACAAAATACCAAAAAATCTATGGTATTTGGTCTACAGAGTTGTGAAAATTTGAAGTTCTCACATTGCCACGCCAACGTTTGTGAAAAAGTAGAATGTGTGAAGAAGTTATGCAAGTTGTGTCACGTGACACATCATGGCCACGTGACCACTTTAATAGCGGCCACGTGACACAATTTCATAGCGGCCACGTGAACACTTTCAATAGCGGCCAAGTGCATTTCAATAGCGGCCACGTGACACTTCATAGGGGTCACGTGAATGTGGCGGCCATTTTCCTCCTCCGTTTCACTCTCGGGCAGATTGCCCATGGGATCGCAGGAAAAACAAACCTCTGCGAGCACGACGTAGACCAGGGTGCACAACTCCAGTCCTCAAGTGCCACCAACAGGCCACATTTTAAGGTATCCCTGCTTTAGCACAGGTGAATAATCAGTGGCTCAGTTATTTGAATGAGCCACCTATGCTGAAGCAGGGATTGCTACATTCTGGCCTATTGGTGGCCCTTGAGGACTGGAGTTGTGCACCCTGACGAACACACTACGTCTTGGGGCCCCCCAGAGTGCCAGTCCCCATGCCGTAGTGACTACACCAGGTGGAAAGCAGCAAGACTGCGCTGGGCTCTGGGAAGAGCTCCATTTTAACAACCTTAACATTTCAAACACTTTATCTCCAGATAAAATCAGATCATGAGATTTACAGTAAAAAAAGAATAAATAAAATAAAAACGAGCCTTGGAAAAAGCAGGGAGCAGATCGCTTAAAATAAGTTTCAGAAACCCAAAGAGGTTAATTTTAATGGCGTTCCTGCGGATTCCTGGACAGCGCGCTGAGGTCGGGAACAGGGTGTGTCTACAGCCTCTTGGCATCAGCTCCTGTAGTCCTTTTCTCTGCCCTCTCACATCTGACCCACACAAAAGTTGCCACAAGAGAGCAGCTGTTGTGTTCCCTCAGAGGAGGTGCCCCCCCACCCACTCCCCTCGCCCCCCACACCCCCTCCCAGTCTCCGGTTTTGCCCTCAAACTCAACACAAAGGGGTCTATTATCAAGCTGACGACCAGTCCGCTCTTGACGCAGTGCAAGATGTCCTGCGTGTCAGCTGTCAGAAATACTACGCTGATCTCGGAGCCGCAGAGGAAAGGGCTGATTCTAAGGGACTTACTCTGTACAGGGGGGCCAACTCCAGTCCTCAAGAGCGACCAACAGTTAGGTTTTGAAGGATATCCCTGCTTCAGCAAAGTGGCTCAAATCAGTGGCTTCGAAGCCAACTATCCTGCAAGAACTGAACGGTTGTTCGCTCTTGAGGACTGGAGTTGACCCACCCGCTCTCTATATCCTAGAAGCGGGCGATCAGTGCTGTTTTGGGGTAAGATTCTGATTTAAGTCAACGAGGAATTTACAGCCAAGCGGCCCCGATGCCGCTGCGTAGGATGCAGAATAAGGTCCTTCATCTGAGCACAGAAAGAGCTACGTATATGGGGCTATTTAGAGGGGCCGACGTTAGATGCAATATTGTGCAGAGTAAGCCGTCCCTGCTGACCCCAAAACCACTCCCCCAATGGACCCTAACATAGGCTGTGCTTAATCTACTAAAGCGGCTTCTCACCCCCTATATATATGCTGTGAAGCTGTTTTTCTACGTCGAGAGCTGCAGCTCCATTTAAATGAATGGGGCTAAAAAGATCCTCTGACGTGGGGAACGGGACGCGTCTTCACCGCACATGAATGAGAGGGCTTGATAGATGCGACATGAAAGTGGGCTTATTAGAGAGGAGATTTTCATAAGAGTGCACCCGATCCGGTGTGTTAACTGCGATTCAAACCAATGGGCTGTAAAGTGTCTAATAGCAAACAGAATGCTTGTAAATATGGCCCTATATGTGTATTATCTATACAGTACATATATTTTATTAATGTGCCTGTATATTTGTATACCTGTGCATATGTATATATAGATCTATGCATGTGTGGTGTGGTTTATATATATATATAATATATATATATGTGTGTGTATATATGTGTGGGTGTAGTAGTGTTGTGTATGTGTGTGTTGGTGTGGGTGTGTATGTTTGTGTATATGAGTATGTGGTGGGGTGGATGTGGTGGGTGGTGTGTGTATGGGTGTGTGTGTGTGGGTGTGTGTGTGTGTTTATGTGTGTTGGTGTGTGTGGTATGTTGTGGTCGTGGTGGATGTGTGTGTTGTGTGGAGTAGTGTGTGGGTAGGGGGGGGGGTGTGTGGTGGTGTGTTGTGTGGGTGTGGGGTGGTGTGTGGTGTGTGTGTGTGGTGTGTTGTAGTGTATATGGTGTTGTATATGTGGTATGTTTTGTGGTGGGTGGGTGTGTGTGTGTGTGTTGTGGGTATGTGTGTGTGTGGTGTGTGTGTATATAGTGTGGTGTATGTATTGTTTGTAGTTGTGTGTGTGTTGTGTGTGTGTATGTTGGTGTATTTGTGATGTTTTCATTCCCCTCCCCATAAAAACTAAAATAAAAGATCTAACCCAGAGCTCTTCAAATGGTGTCCCGTGGTCCAAATGTGGCCCGCAAAGGGCCCCGATATGACCCCTGGACTCGTCCTGCTCAATTTCATACTAGTTGCTCAGTTTCTGACACTGAAACCACTTGTAAGTAAGTCATGTATATATATGGTACCATGAAGGTATACATGCTGGCAAAATGTTGAAATATAATGAATTTTGTCTTCAAGTGTATAAAATGACATTACAAGGACTTTGACCCTTTTACTCCTAATTTGCCATTGGTGAACCAGTGGAAGAGAGAGCTAGTAAGCAATCAAGGCAGCATATACACCATGAGCACACAAAACATACACATGTAGTGCGAGAGAGAAAGAGAAGAAATGATAACATAGTATATACCTGCCTCTTTGTGAGCACTGAATGGATAATAGAGAAAGGCTGAATGGTGTTATTTAGAAACACATTTATCTGATACAATGCAGGAGAAGCAGGCGGGCGGCCTGTGTATGCAGCTCAAGTATAATGTATTTCTGTGTGTATCACTTCTCTGATGCCGTTGAAATACAAGCCGGAGAATTTTATCCACCAAGTGTCATATTTCCTCAAACAGTGTCAGAGCGGCATTATATGTACCAGTGCTGTTTCACATGGGATGCAGGTGCTTTATTAGGAACCGGCTCCATCATTGCTGTTTACTGCTGAGAGCAGTGGCTTCAATCTTGAGTGCCTTATTGCATGCCTGTACAGTGCGGCTACACTGCAGAAATACAAGCTATATAGGCTCCGCATAAATACATTTATACATATGCACAACATAATAGCTATGTACCATAGATTGTTAAATATAATATATATTATATAGAGAGCTCTGTAGTAATCGTAGATACACATATATACACACACACGGATCTATTCACTTATGTCACTGTGTCTATAGATATACAGGACATAGAGAGCTCTGAATATTCTGGGTATATAAATCCCTGCAAACTGTAGATATAATATACAAATGTGAGCTTTTAAAAAAAAAAAAACATGAATTATAATATATTACACACATGACAAATGAGCTTCCATGAATCCACGAGAATATTAAAACCATCAGCCCTGCAGAGACCTGCATGCTGCTCCAGCCACGAGTGGTTAAAACTGGCATCACCCCCCCTTCAATTTACCTCCTCTGAGGGCATTTCAATTTGGGCATTATGGACCATTCTGTCCTGGACCATGTGTCAAAGTCACAAGCAGATGAGATGTTACTACGAGTTACTGGCGGCTGTAACTGTAATCAAAAACTCTCTCACTTCTACTAAGGAGGAAAAGTAGCCTCTGACCTTGCACATGCCCCTGTGCGGCAGACATCCACCATTAGATGCTAGCGGGTGTGTCGCCTGAGCCAAATCAGGACATTAATTGCTACCTTTTAGCAGAGCTCAATAAGATAAGCTGTTTCAGTGGAATATGGACAGCAAGTAAAGAACCCTATAAGACGTTCACTGCAACCTCCCTGCCGGAAGATAAATAATATATCACTGATCGTGAAAATGGGATATTCATGGCCTGTGACAAAAGCACATTCGCAAGAAGAAAAAAGAGCCAGCCGGGGACAAAGGGTTTTAACATCGACCAACGCGGTCCTGGTCTGCAGGGAAGTTGCTCTCTCTCTTGCGCGCTCTTCTCAGATAATGTAAAGGGTAAAAGTGTGGGATTTGGAGGACGGTTTGTGGACTTTCGTCCCAAGGAAAAGCGAAAAATGCAGAAATGTGCAAAACTTTGCTATATTTTTATCGGAATGCGGAAAAAAATTGAAAATGTGTATTTAAGAACAGGATAAACTGAAACCTGGAGAAAAAAATGCATTTTGATGTTGTCAATGAGTGGGACTGGTGTGTGTGCAAGGGGCCTGTGGGTGCGGGAGTGTGGAGTGAGGAGGGCATGGAGTATGCATCAGGGTGCCTTGGGTGTGTGCATGGGTGAGTGAGTGTGCATGAGTTATGCCGTCAGTGTGCTTAGGTGTGTTGTGCGTGAGTGTGCAGTGAGTGTGCATCAGGGTGTCTTGTGTGTGGTGAGTGTGGAGTATGAATGACTGTGCGTGAGTGATTGTGCGTGAGTGTGCATGAGTGAGGTGCGTGAGGAGTGTGTATCAGGGTGCCTGTGTGTGCGTGAGTGTGCATGAGTGAGTGTGCCGAGTGGGGCCTGAGTGAGTGTGCGTGAGTGAGTGTGCGTGAGTGTGTTAGTGCATTTACGTTCAGGTGCTGGCATTAGTCCTCGCATATAATGATAAAGGGCACCATTAACCCCCGTTCTTACCAAATGAGCCACAAATGCCTACCTGCATCTTATCATATTGCTCTGCAATGTATGTGGGATCCTGGTAGCAAAGATATAAAAGCTTGCCCACACAAATTTTGCCCCTGCCGCCCAATGTCAGCGACTTGTATGTGAAAAAACTCCATGGTCCTTATTCTGTAACAACGATATGGTCCGCTCGCACAGAAAGCCCCACTAACTTCAAGCGGATCAGCGCTATTCGCATAATCGGCGCTATTTGCATTTTACCGCTAAGGGTCTGTGTGCTGCGCTATATTCCACACTGTACTATGTTACAATTTAACATTATATTAGAGAAATAAGTTTTAAGACTCAAAGTATAGAAGGGAAATCCTCAATATGGAAACCATGGCATTTTCCTTCTTTGATAAATCTGGTGCAGAGTTTTCGCCAGTTTGCAGGCGGTAAACTTTGATAAAGACCATGGAGATGCCCTTTGGGATGGAGCCTGACACCTGAACTAAGTGGGGATCAACAACACACCATTATTTCTCGCGCCAGAAACAAACCCAATTCAACAGCGAAACTCGCGTTGTGCTAACAAATCACACACCTGCAGTCTTACACGCTCTCTGATAAGGCAGCGAACGTTATCGCTACCTCCATTTGTACACACACACACACACACACACACAAAAGCCTGTTGCTTTCTGACAGCACCTGAAATTCAAACCTCCTCCTCCAGTGGCCGGGCAACACCTACATCAACAAAACTTGCAAGAGCTGCTAATGTATTTCAAGGCCCGTTTGTTTTTAATCTGGTATGTGGTGTATGTATTGAAAATGGGAAAAAGGCAGGGAAGGGTTATCTGCTGAATGGGATTAAGGGGCAAGGAACTTTATGGGTGTAACACTTTGGCTAGAATGACTTGACCCCCTCTGGTGATGAAGGGTTAAGTCCGTACCGTTTCAGGTTCAGTGGGAGGAATTTGGGTTTAATTTGGGTTAAGCAACCTACAATAAACTTGCCCTATACAGTGATATAGACCAGCGGGGCACACTCCCATCCTCGTGACCCCCCAAAGGTCAGGTTTTAAGGATATCCCCGCTTCAGTACCTGTAGCTCAATCGGTGGTCAGTATTTGACTGAGCCACTGATTAAACCACTGGTGCTGAAGCGGGGATACCTTTAAATCTGACTGTTGGGGGGGTCTTGAGGATGGAGTTGAGCCCCCCTGGTATAGACTATTGTTACACACTGTAAACTTTGCTCCTGTCTCAGTAATGGGATTTCAATCATGCCTTTGAGTGGGAGTAGCCAGTTCGAGCGCTTGTGACCTTGGCAAAAGACACTTTATGCTCCTGAGCCTTATCCAACGAAAAATGTCATTGTAAACTCCGCAGGGCAGACTGTGAAATAATAGTACATCAACTCGGCATTAGAACTTTTAAGTATTTGAACACACCATTGCCCGTTCTGCCATTGCTGTTCTGCCTCCCTTTACCACAGTAATACTGACCAGCAGGGCAGCCCTTCCGATGCATTGGTGTTTCAACAAGGCACATGTGCAAAGGCTCCCTAATGGATTGGTTTTAAGAGAGCATGCTTCGCCTAGATGGAGATGGGCAGGCATACTCAGCGTCGCTTTATATGGCAGCATGTTCCTTCTACATGGAGGCCACCTCAACCATAAACTTGGTAATCAGTCGATTTCCCCATTACTTTCACAGTAAATCTGCCTCCCTATTATCCCTTCGTCGGGTATAGAGAATGTCACAGAGGTCGATAACAAATCAGAAATAACGTGATATAAAATCTCTAATGAAAAGACAAACAAACATTCATAACTGGCCACCCCCTATGTAGACGATATTACAACATGCCGGCTGAATAATGCTTCCTTTTGCCCTGTTTCATTGTTAAAGAAGAGGCAAACATCTCGCATTAACAAATCACACCTTCTCCAGATACTGTGTAGGTAGTAGTGTGCATATGACCCGTGATTTATTTAGGATTCAACAGTGTGCGCTCATTGTCCAACTTAATTCTAAGAGGAATTCGCTTTTTTTCCCCCAACTTCAGCCAATAACAGCGCGGCGTGAAAAAACACACGCTGATGGGGTTCTGTATTACACCCGCTGCTCAGGGTTAGAGAGGGAACATCTTAATAAATACATGTGCATCTCGACAGCATTTGCACGGCAAAAAATGGGAGTGACAGGCATTAATATTAAAGAGGGAAAAAACATCACACAAATAGAAAGCAATTTGAAAAGTGCTGCGTGCGTGGTTGCATTTTAACCTTGTGCATGGAAAGAGGCGTTAGTTACACAGTGATGGAATGTGCAAGAGAGAATGTGCTTGGGCCCCTTCAGCACAGAAAAGGCAAGTGGCCAAGGAGCAAGGAAGGAAGGTCAAAAAGGCCGTAGGAAAATATACAGTAGATCTGGGAAAGAAGGTGCCAGCTATATTTGAATAAATAACAAGGGACAGGTTTAATCAACATGTGCAGGGTTTATCTCTCTATTGCAATGGGCTTATGCAAACGCTGGGGCTTTGGAGAAGTCCTAATTTGTTTAATTAAACCCCTTTGGATGGAAACGTACAAAACACCACTGTTGTTTAACAATTCATGAAAACACCACCTGGATAATTTACTGTTCAACGCCGCCGGGCAATTCCTTATGCCTTTCACTGATGGGAGACATGGCTAGTTAGGTTACCAACGACACATCTTTTTTTCTCTATTTATCATCGTAGCTTAGGCGAACATTTCTAAACACAAAAAGAGTACACTGTTAGTAAATATTTAATACAGCAGCTTATTTGTGCATATATGGCGGAGATCACACCAGTAATAGCATTTCTAGTGCGCATGATTCTGCGTATTGGAATTATGATGGTGATAATTATCATCCGCTGTGTCGTTTATGGGCTCATGGGTAACCCACACCTGCAGTGTGCACTGTTGCCAGCAGGACAGGTAAGGGCTAAAAGGTTGCCAACCAATGACTGGGGGGAGGTGAAGGGGTTAGCTTGAACCATCATGTCTCTGAGCTTCCCCCACCACACACATTCACACTGGCAGATCTGCTGATGAAGCTACAGCGAGAACACAGTTCCTCCTGATCTCAGCCAAAATCTACAGCACACCAAGCGGGCCATTTCCCCGCAGAGGTTTGGAAGACGAATGCCAGATGTGATGTACCATGGTGGGTGATGCGATGAGTAGCCCCCCTTGCTGCCAGAGCGGGGCTAGGCGTGCCCCCCCCCCCTGGCTGCAAATGGGGTGGTAAACGGAACAAAGGGCCACCCAAAAAGCACAGCATTGCCATGTCTTACCACAACCATGCCAGATCTCACTATCTATCCTTGTGCGGTCCAGCAGTGTAACATCACCAGCTTCAAACTCAAGGGTGTAATCCACATGGGTACCAAAAAATGGGATGCAGGGCTGGAGTCCACAGTCAAAAGTCCCCTCTTATCTGTATTCCTAAAGTAGGTCTGTAGTAGTGAATCCTCAGTCATGTTATAGGTGAAAAGTGGGTTGCTTCTATCTCCTCCTCTTCTTCCTCAATCCCTTTCTTGTTGTATGTCCTTTCTTCTTCTCCTTTAGCAGCCTCTGTCTTCATCCCCCTCTCTAAAGGGCAGCTTTCTGGGTCCCTGGCTTTCTCTTCCACGTTCTCCTATGTCCTCTCTCCTCGCTCACAGGCAGCTGAGATCCACAGAGAAGCCCTTTTTCTCCTTTACATGCAGCCAGTGACAAACTCCCCCCTCTATACACACATACACACACGCACACGCACACACACTACACACACCGTATCAGCAGTCACACTGCTTGCCAGAGCCCAGAGCCTGCCTCCTCTATTACCATGCAAATCATTAACATACTGTCAGAGGGCAGCGCTTACACTCTCTCCCTGCCAGGACTCGCACACAGACACAGAAAGCTGCCTACTTACTGGGAAGTAGTACTATTGTCCATACAGTATATAGGTAAATAACACACACACACACACACACCACACACACACCAAACACACCACACACACACCACACACACACACACACACACGTGGTATGTATATATGTAGCATGTGTATATTATTATATAATATATAAATATAATATATATATAATACACACACACACACACACCACACACCACACACACAAACACCCACACACACACACACACACACACACTATATATGGCTACAATATATATTTTAGATAATATATACAAATTAGACAAGTATACATGTGTGTATATGTGTGTATATATATACATATATATTTACATACACATACAATTTACACATGCTACACATGTAGTGTGTATATATATATATATATATATAATATACACATACAATTTTACATGTTTATATATATTATATATATAGATATATATAATATATATAAGATATATTAATACTCATACACACAATTTATACAATATAGAAGATGATGCGTACTCGTTCCAGCATTTATTCCCATTAACTTGAATTGACTGGAATAGGAGTTAACGCAGAATTGGGCGCTAATCCGCTTCAGCGCTTAATAAATCCCCTATAAAGCCCCCATAGATAGATGGCTACACAGTGACATATATAAAGGTTTAGTGATCGAAGTGTGATGGAAGTATGGTGTACTTCAACCGCTGTTTTTAGGTGTGTATATATATATATATAAAAAAATATATAAAATAATAATACCTATATATATAATCCATTTAGTTGGTAAGATTTTCGGAGCAGGGTCTTCCTTTGCCTTTATTATCACTTACTTGCTGCTCTTCCACCTGCTGTTTGTACCTTACTTTCCTTGTATTGTAATGATTGTAAAGCAATGCGTAAACTGTTGGCGCTATATAAATCGAACAATACATACATACTAAATAATGTTTATTTATTTTCTTACTATATATGCGTCGCCTGTGTACTACCCTCTCATTGCAACCTTATCTGGCTAAATGATTATTATTAGAGATTGCTGAGCCTGTCAAAATTCGGGTTTGTGGGATCTAGATGGTGGGTTCGGGGTGTGACGGGTGGTGCGGGGGGGGTTGGTTGTCCGAGTAGAGCAGGTAGTCGGGTAGAGTCAGGGGGATAGGGGGGGGGGGGGGGTGTAGGAGGGAGGGGGGTTGGTTAGGCGGGGTGGTGGGGAGGGGGGGGGGGGGGAGGGGCAGTGGGGCGGGGAGGTGGAAGGGGGGGGGTGGGGGGGGTCGGGTATAGAGAGTGTAAATAGGAGCTCCACCCGGGGCTTCCGGTGTTTGGCGTCGTTTCGGGGTTTTTGTTCATCGTTCCTTGGTCTCGGTCTTGGGTTCGTGGTGGGGTTCGTGTGAGTAGTCCGGTGGGCACCCCTCTCACCCTCACCCCCCACACCCCAGACACTGGGGTGGGCCATTCTATCCCTGCAGCCCTCCTATTTTTCTAATATCCTTCTGGGCTCCTTAGCCCCCCACCCCCCCCCCCCCCCCCGTTCGCGGGTTCCGAAAAATTATGTATATCGTTCCGCACACCAAAATCTGCTTGCGGATTTCATGCGTGATGATCCGGGTGAAATCATTCGAATTCGCCACTGACTGCAATCCGGTCGGAATTTTGACATCAGCAGACGGATTCTGAATCCAGTCTGAAAACTGGGAATAGTTTAATCATTGGAGAGTAATCCACGGAAATCCGCAGATCCAAGGAACTGCTGGATTCGAGGCGGATCCCAATTCGCAAATAAAATCCGCCCATCTCTAGATATTGCTGTTCACCTATCATCTGTAAGTCCTGCCCGCGAACGCAGTTCGTTTAACATCACTATTCCTTGTGCTGACACACACACACGTGCTAATGGCACTGTCTTCGAGGTGGGAGAACCCAGTTCAAATCCTTCATCCCCTTGTGACCCAGGAACTGACACAAAATAAAAGTCTACGTAAAATCACCCGGCGCTCTAGTGAAAGGGCAGTTGGATAAAAAGTGCAATTTATAAAAGATAGTGATAATATGTGATATTAAGATAATACAGTGTACAGAAATTAATTAGTGAAAAAAGTTATAAAAGGTGCCTCATCAGTAGGGTTGCCAGGTGTCCGGTATTGAACCGGACTGTCCTGTATTTGGATACTCTGTCCAGTAAAAAATGAGATGGGTAATGTAAAACTGGACATGTATGTGTCCGGTATTTTCCTCCCTGGACATAGTGACCTGACGCACCTTTCACCATTGAGTCCAGTATTTTTGGAGAAGCCATCTGGCAACCCTAGCTTCAACCCACGATGAACCCTCCTTTTGGATTCTTAATGCTGTTCGTTTGTTGAAAGATGCGGGGAGCTCGGGAACCGTTAGATGGAGGAGAGAAAATAAAAAATATAGTGAACAGGTGTGACAGTAGTACTGTGTAGAGATATTAACACCTTATGGTGTTACACTCACGTTGCAGTAATGAATACAGCGGCTGTCCCCTCGGGGACCCCGCTGGGTATACAGTTGAACTGAAGTTGTACGATTCCTGTGCCACCTCCGAGGTTCAGATGGACGTGGCATGGAAAGCAAATAAGTTAAAAAGAGGGAACGGATTTAGTGTAGGGAGTAACACTATATTGCAAAATAAAAATAAGATACAAATGACCACTCACATGTAGCCCCCACAGAGGAAATACATGGTACAAAAGTCCGCCCTCGTGGATACGGGCCAAAAGCTGTGGTGTCGGATACAGGCGTCCCGACGAAGCAAAATATTTGCGAAAGTGGTTAGAGTTGGACGTTACAAGAGAAGCCAGGAGGAAAAAGGTGCGTGACGTTATTGCCTGTTTTGTCGTGACGTTCCATGAAGAGTTGCACAGTCGCTGGGGAGCGCGGAAGTGTATCTTATTTTAATGCCAAATATCGTGTTTACTCCCGACACTAAGTTCGTTCCTCTGTGTTACTTATTGCTCCACACGTCCATCTGAACATCGGAGGTGGACAGCGGATGAATAACAACGTCTCAGTTCAACGTACACAACTAAGGGGTACAACAAGAGGGGCACAGCCGCGTGTTCATAATGGCCAAGTGGGAGTGTACACCTATAAGGTGTTATATTCTCTTACACAGTACTTACTATCAAAACACTGTTGCACTATATATTTTTTATTTTCTCTCCTCCATCTAACGGTTCCCGAGCTCCCCGCATCTTTCAACAAAATAAAAGTCCTTTCCTTTAGGGATAGAGTAGCCACCCTCTTTGATCTTTCTGGGGGGAGAGTATGTAAGGGTAGGGAACTCAAATTCAATTGTAGGGCATATTTCCTGTAAAATGCTACACACTCCACCTGCTGTATGTAAGAGCCGACTGTCATTACTTTACAGATACATTATATAAGCAATGTATTATTTTTAACCTGTTCTCTGTCAGAGCGAGGGACCAGCCAGCTTCTGTGAGGGATCCTTTTTTAACCTGTTCTCTGCCGGAGGGATCAGCCAGCTTGCGAGGGATCCTTTTTTAACCTGTTCTCTGCCGGAGGGACCAGCCAGCTTCTGTAAGGGATCCTTTTTTAACCTGTTCTCTGCCGGAGGGATCAGCCAGCTCGTGAGGGATCCTTTTTTAACCTGTTCTCTGCCGGAGGGATCAGCCAGCTTGCGAGGGATCCTTTTTTAACCTGTTCTCTGCCGGAGGGATCAGCCAGCTTGCGAGGGATCCTTTTTTAACCTGTTTTCTGCCGGAGGGATCAGCCAGCTTGCGAGGGATCCTTTTTTAACCTGTTCTCTGCCGGAGGGATCAGCCAGCTTGTGAGGGATCCTTTTTTAACCTGTTTTCTGCCAGAGGGACCAGCCAGCTTGTGAGGGATACTTTTTAACCTGTTCTCTGGTGGATAGACCAGCCAGCTAGAGAGGGATACTTTTTAACCTGTTCTCTCCCAGAGCGATCAGCCAGCTTGTGATGGATCGTTTTAACCTGTTCTCTGCCGGAGGGACCAGCCAGCTTGTGAGGGATCCTTTTAACCTGTTCTCTGGTGGATGGACCAGCCAGCTTAGTAGGGATTCTTGTTAACCTGTTCTCTGCCAGAGGAACCAGCCAGCTTGTGAGGGATCCTTTTTAACCTGTTCTCTGCCAGAGGAACCAGCCAGCTTGAGAGGAATCCTTCCCCTCCCCGCCCCCAGACTCACGGCAGACAGCGACACGTAGCTTTTCTCAGCTTGACAAGAAAGAAAACCTCAACATTCTTTGTGTGATGTTTTTGGCTTCTTTCAAGGCGAGTTTCTGAAGCCGCTTTTGTTAGCTGAGAGGAAGGAATTTTGTGCTATTTATTTATCGTGACTGAGCCCTTGTCATGTAGAATAACAGAAATGACTATTTATCACGGGTCTTCTTTTCCTGTTGTTTTAGAAAAATGCAGGTACAAGAAGCTCACAGTCTAATTTGCTGCAATCTCCTTTGGTATCTTAGTGGCACTTCTTAGAGCTGGTATAACCAGAGCAGATTACCCCACTGAGTATTTTTTTTAAGCAGCCATAGCTGTATGCAATACTATCACCCAAAAGTGAACACACCGCGTGGCATAGTGGTACCAAGTATCTCAACGTGTTTCAAGTCCCTTAACATCTGCCTGCTCAGAGAAAAGTACTGTCTGATTTGTGCGAAGGAAAATTGTTAACCCTTTCACTGCCAGACTGGCTGAGAAAGGGTGACACTAGAGGATTTGTGAACACTTTGCATAACCTCCTTAAATCTCTCTGTCTCTGTCACACGTTCGGTGATAACAACACCACTGTCTCTTCTGCATGGGACGGAGGCTGCTATGCACTGCACAGCACAGTGCTGTTAGGTTGCCACCCCAGAGGTGGCTACATGTCTGTGACATTAGAATTGTGTACAACTGGGATGAACTGTTGCACATCTGACAGTGTCAGGCCCTGCTAAGAGGCTGTCAGTTGCAGGGTGTTCATGCATTGAATGCCACCGCAGAGGTGGCTGCCTTTCTTGCTGTCTATGTGTCATTTTGAAGCCCTCACATCAGGTATTAGAAGTACAGTATGCAAGTACACGAGATACTGTTATCAGCGTCGCTTGCTGGAATGCTAATGCATGGCAGAGCCCTGTGGCCATGAAAGAGTAAAGTGGGTTACAGACAGGACCATTTGGACTTCTCTACAATACACAGCAGGAGGGGGACAGGGGGGGAAGGGCGGGAGGGGGACAGGGGGGGGGGGGGGACAGGGAGACAGGGGGTCTCTCTCTTGTTATTCTTACAACATAAGCATACAGCTCACACTGTAGTGCCAGATGTCTCTTGTTTACAAGGACACCCATTAACACGGAGGGGAGAAATCCTACAGATAAAACGCTGCCCATTACATAACCCCAATCATACCTTTTGTTTCACCTGTGCCTCTTATTCCCTACAGATTGCAAACTCCACAAGCAGGACCCTCAGTACCTAAGTACCTACTGCATCGGTTTGCGTTCATTTTCATACTTATTTTGTATGCCTAAATGTACACAATGGTAGTGTGCTGTGGAATATGTTGGGGCTTTATAAATAAATGATAATAATATTATCCTTAATAAAAACTTTATATATCATAACTTTATTTCATATAGTGCCTTTCTCCCAATAGGACTCAAAGCGCTTCACAATTACAGTACACTGCGCGGTACGCAGCACATACAGTAGGAATGTTACAGTCTCTGCCCAGATGAGCTTACAATCTATGTTTTTGGTGCCTGAGGCACAGGGAGATAAAGTGACTTGCCCAAGGTCACAGGGAGCTGACACACCGGGAATTGAACCAGGTTCCCCCAATTCAAACTGAGTGTCATTGCTTTCAGAGTCAGTGGCGTAACTACCTCCCCGGATGCCCGGTCACGTCCCGGGGGCCCCAGCTCGGGGAGGGGGGGGGGGAGCCTCCTTCCAGGCTCGAAATGGAACCCCCAGGCGATTACCGAGGCCCCCGCACTATTCCCCACAGCAATGAAACTGATTGCTGGCAGAGAGAGAGCGGGGCCTCTGTAAGAGAGTAGTCCTACTCCATTGGCGTCGTGGGACGACTGCCGGCAGGTAAGTGAACATCCCGGGGGCCCCTTACACCTAGGGTGCGCAAACTGGGGGGTGCGCCGCCTAAGATTTTCCAGGGGGGCACGGTGGTTGCAGAGGTCCCGTGCTCTCCCACCAAGGCATTTAAATTAGTGCCGGGAGACCACGTGAGGCTTCTGTAACTTCTCATACCTGGTCTTCGGCGGCGCGGCACCATGGTAACCCGGCATCGAATGCCGCTGCAGGGTCACGTAAGGTCACGTTGCCATGGCGGGGGGGGGGGGGGGGCGGCACGAGTAGGGGAGGAGAGCAGACAGGGGGGCACAGGGGGAAAAATGTGCGCACCTCTGCCTTTCACAGAAGTTATGGCAGCGGTGCGCAAACTGGGCGGGGGGCACGGGCGGTTGCAGAGGTCCTGTACTCTTCCCCAAGACATTTAAATGAAATGCCGGGGGTCTGCACAAGGCCTCTGCAACCTCTACTTACCGAGATTCAGCCGGGTTCAGGACGCGTGACCATGGCAACGCGGCGACAAATGACGCTGTGGGGTCATGTGACGTCATGGTTGCCTTGGTAACATGATGGCAAATTACGCAGTGGGTCACGTGACGTCACACGACCCCGCAGTGTCATTTGATGCCGCGCGAGGTAAGGAGGGGGGGGGGGCGCACAACGGAGGAGAGCAGGCAGGGGGGGCACAGCAAAAAAACGTTTGTGCGCCCCTGAGTTATGGCACTGTTTTTGTTGTTTGTCCCGGTGTCCCAAAATTGTAATAAATGCCTCGAGTTTTTTAAATTCGCCGCTCAAGCATGCGCGATCGCCACACACACACACACACACACACACACACACACACACACACACACACACACACACACACACACACACACAGACACACACACACACACACACACACACACACACACACACACACACAATTTGGATCTAAGAATTGTTCAAGTTTTGGTTTTGCTGGAAAATAGTCAAATTAAACTAGACAGCAGGAATAAAAGCTTCAATTAGGCCTAAAATCATAAATAAAATCGGAAATGACATTATTTTACGTTCGAGGAAAACACAATAAGTGATGTTACCCCCAAATGTGAGGATATTGGGTTACTGGTCAATGCCAAGCAGTACGACGTACACCCGTCTTTAAAGCGGCGATCCGCTTTTGAAAGATATTCTGTACCATAGGGACTTGCTGCCAAGAACTGTAAGGGGTTAAAGGGGTTACGATTGTATAGAGATGAAGAGGCACACAGGATGTAGAAGATTACTTTGTATAATGAGGTAACTCAAAGGATTTATCAGACTGTACTACAAGCCACTGGAAGAGTAACAATACAGCAGGGTTGCTCAACTCAAGTCCTCAAGCCCACGCAACAGGTCAGGTTTTCAAGATATCCCAGCTTCAGCACAGGTGGCTCAATCATTGAGCCAACTGTGCTGAAGCAGGGACTGACTGTGCCACCTGTGCTGAAGCAGTGGCTGATTGAGCCACCTGTGCTGAAGCAGGGACTGATTGAGCCACTTGGGCTGAAGCTGGGATATCCTGAAAACCTGACCTGTTGGGGGAGGCTTAAAGATTGGAGTTGAGCACCCCTGCAATACAGGATGCCATCAAAAGGGAGATTAGGTAGTACCAGGTGTGTTGGAAGGATGATGTAACCGCTGTTCTGATCTGTGATACGGACACCGACAATAAAGAACTCTGGGTAATCTCCAGCGTTTTCCTTTGCAAGACAGAAGAACCCTTACCTTACAGTTCTGGAGATGTTGAGCTTGAAAGATTGTGAAAATTGGGTAATTCAAATAGCCGCCAGGCTGGTATTCAATAGAAACAGGCAATATTAGGAGTTGGACTTTGAAGTTACATAGCTCTGGTAAAAAAGTGTGATTCTGTTCAGTAGGATCTCACAGTTATAATGATGAAGTAAGTTATATACGCAAAAAAAATGTTATTTAAATAACTTAAGCTCTACGGGGCAGGGATTTCCTTTCCCATTCTGTAATTTAGTTTGTTGCCCGTATTGTATTATAATTCCCTGTATTGCCTCTTTTGTAAAGTGCAGAGTACACTGTGGGCGTGATATAAATGAAGATATACAAACATACATTAGAGGTAGGGTTGAGAGGTGGCTTCCCCAAAAATACTGGAGACAATGGTGAACTGTGCGACACGCTCGACACACCCCTCTCCACTCCATGCTGTTTCCTCCTTTCCTTGGCCCCATCCCCAGACTTCTGACACTTCCTCCTGATTGGCTGCTGCTGGGTCATGATCAGGATAGAGGAAGCTGCCCAGCCCACTAGCAACAGCTAGTAAATCCCACAGCCCCCCCCCCCCCAACACCCCACCCCTCCCAAGCAGGTTGGGTCACTATGTCCAGACATGTAATACCGGTACACACACATGTCCGGCATGACCTCTAACTTTTTACTGGAAAGAGTGTCCAAATACAGGACAGATCCGGTTCAATACTGGACACCTAGTAACCCTAATTAGAGGTGACTAAACAAAAAACGAGTACAATTATTTGAAAATTGTTTCCTGAATCTAAATAAGAATTCTAATGAGTGGGACAGAAAAAAGATGCAAACTATATTATGACAAAATGTAAAGATTAAGGCTGAGTCCCCGCTAGCGCTGAGCGGGCGGTGCTCGCAGCGGTTACTTACATATATCGATATATGTAAGTCCCCGCACAAGCGGTGTGCGCAGCACTCGTGCGCGGACGCAAACGCTCACCCACGATCGGCGCTTAGGTAAAAAAAAACTATACTTACTCGCGCATCAACTACCCGCAATGCTCCCCCCCTCCCCTCCACCCCCTCGTGCACACGTACAAGCAGGACACCCGGCGCTCATGCTTGGAGCGCTCTCCAAGCATGAGCGAGCTCAGCGCCAGCGGGGACTTAGCCTTACATTAACAGCAGGAAAAAAAAATCTGTCTCTCCCCTTCCCGAATCGAAGATTGAGCAGATTTTGCGTTTCGTTTCGGATCTCAATTAAGAAAATTCGCTATGAACTTCGACTTAAGGTTTCACGAAATTCACAAACTTTGTATTCAGAGCCTGCGAGCCTGCCCATCCTTAATATATATAAATATACAGTATATAAAGTACAGGACATGTGTTGCAGGCCTCCCACCCATCCACTGAGCACAAAGATTTTAACTTTCAAGGAGCAGTGAGGTCTGGTGGTTTGTGGCCAAACATGGCCTTTTAAATTACTGAATTTTAGCACTGAGACTACAAGTCAGTGAGAGCTGGAACAAGTATGTGAACAGGTTAAGACTCCCATAACAAGATTGAAGCTTTATATAAATACAAATAATTAGAAAACACTTTTCTGCAGGCCCTTTGATGTCCCAGAATTCTTTGCCAGTGCAGTTAGGCCTTTGTAAGTAGAAGCCCCGAGTCAAAGGTTCTCTGGTTTCCATAGAAACGGGGCCTTGTTGAAAGGGGGATCCCAGCATCTGCAGGTGAATGGGCAACAATGGGGCTGAAAGGGAAAGGCACGGACTTCCCATGATGCCATTTTGTGAAAGGGGGCACAGTGCCAATGCAATGAGGACGAAGAGGAAGGGTCCATTACACTAGGAGTGAAAACGTGATACCCACCATAACTCAAACCAGCCAACTAGCTCAAGGTTAACAATGTGCAACACCCTACCCCGTCCCTCAAGGGTTGACTTCTCATCCACATTGTAGATAAGTGTTTTCCAACAGGGTTCCCTGCAATTTTCAGGTTATTTGAAAATGGTACCAAATACAGAAGAATTTACAATGCGCTCAGATGCGCTATTAGAGAGGGTTGGGGTTCCTTACAATGCACCTGATCTCAGACTCGCTAGAAGGTTGGGGGTTCCTTACAATGCATCTGTTCTCAGACGCGCTATTAGAGAGGGTTGGGGTTCTGTAGAATATCACGATATAATGATAGGGTTCCTTAACCACAAAAAAGGTTAAAAAAACACTGTTCTAGAGGATTTGTCCCAACTCAAGTTGAATGGGGGATCAATATCTGGCAAATTTGGAGACCACAGAGGACCAAAATCAGCAAAGTTTGGGGCCCAAAAATTGCATTTTAATGCAACAAATTATTTTTTACCCGTTTGGCTTCATTAAAGTCTGAGACACTGAGGCTAACAATCAGTAAGACTCCGTGGGAATTGACATGAGACGCAGTTCAATAATTTGGACAGAGTTCAGTCAACTGGAGGAAGGACTGGGAAGGGCGAGAGAGAGAGAGAAAGGCAAGTCATCCTGTCAGGAGGTCACAGCGTGTCATACTCATCAATAATCAGCAGTGTCCCCAGTTTAAACAAAAGGCAATTTTCAGACTTATGCAAGAGATTTAAAAATACTTAAAACTTATCAGATTCTTTTTTTTAGATATGGGCACCAATCTCCTAGTTTCAGCCTATACCTACAACTAGCCACGGTTTCATTGGTCATGAGTGAGACTGCAACATAACAGGATGCGTGACCGGCACAATCTCACGCAGTATTGTTTCATTCATGATACCTCAGAGAGGAATGCAGGGTTTTCGGACCTCTTGTTTCTGCGGGACTGGATTCCTAAAGAATGACCTCTCTCCCTTGTTGTCCTTATTGGCCCGGGGGTCCCTGCCGCATTGTCATATCCTGGATAGACTGGCCTAACTGGTGCCAGGTAGTGGTAAAGCCTCTCCCGGTAAAGTGACCAACTGAAACCAGTCACACCAGGTTTTTAACCTAGGACGAGGGGGCAGTCCCTCCTACAATCAAAGTGAACTAATGACAATATGTTTCATATTGTATAGCGGCAATCCAAGCAGGACTGGCTGCTGCTGGGTAATGCAGCCAATGCTGCCTTTTTAACATAGGCTTGAAGCAGGGGATCTCTGAGTTGAACCCCATTAATTTCAGCTCCGGGGATCCCCTGCTTCCAGAGATACCCCCTGCTCGGCCAGCAGGGTTCATGTAATGGCGGCGTTTCAAAGCTCCCGCACCGGCTTCCTATTGGCCCGCGTGACACGGATTAGATTGTAAGCTCTGCGGAGCAGAAGTCCTTTTCCTAAATGTTACTTTTATGTTTGAAGTGCTTCTTCTCATGATCTGTTATTTGTATTATTTGTTATCTATATGATTGTCACATGTATTACTGCTGTGAAGCGCTATGTGCATTAATGTCGCTATATAAATAAAGACATACGTACATACACTGGAGCTTTAAATTCTGCCGAGATACCGGCACCGCCTTTGGAGGTCTGTGTCTTGGGAAGCAGGGGGTCCCCATAGCTGAAATGAATGGGGTTCAGCTCCCGAGAACCCCAGCTTGAAACCTGCGTTAAAAATAATAAATAGAAAAAGGGCATGGATTGCTCCTTTAAAAGCAAAACACCTTAAAAAAAAAACCCAGATACATTTACGTATTTTTAAATAAATATTAAAGATTTTAATATCGCCATAGAAATCCTATGCTTTGTCAAGCCTACAAATCTATACTAAATCATCTTTTGGGGTGTTAAACACTCGTACGTACAGACAAGTTGTTGATCCACACTGTTTTCTTTGTTTTATGTAAACAATATATAAGCACAGGTCTGTGTGTATCTTTGTTCATCTGTAGGTGTGTATGTACAACCCTAACACTATACAGTGTGTCTTTCTTTAGACTGTGTGTATTCTGTATGTGTATCAGTGTGTTAGTGTGTTAGTGAATTTGTGCAGTGGTTAAGAGCATCAGGTGGCAGACATTAAGGCAGGGGTGTTCAGCTTCAATCCTCAAGCCACCCCAACAGGTCAGGTTTTCAGGATATCCCTGAATCAGCACAGGTGGCACAATCAGTCCCTGCTTCAGCACAGATGGCTCAATCAGCCACCTGTGCTGAAGCTGGAATATCCAGAAAACCTGACCTGTTGGGGGCGGGGGGTTGAGCACCCCCGCATTAAGGGTTAGCAGCTATACATTGCGAACGTCACCACAAACCATCTCTCTCTGATTACATGTTGTGGTTACAATTAAGGATGGGCAGGTTTGCGGGTAAGGAATGATACAGATAAGCATGTCTGAACTTATTCTCCCTGTTCCCTGCACTTTCCTCACACTGCCCTTTTTTTTGCAACCCAGGATTTTCTCATTGAAAACGAGCCGTACATCTCAATGCACCGTCTCGAGTTATATACTAAAAAACAAAAGGATGCTGTTACGACTGACCCATAATTACATTTAGTCCCGAGAAAGGATTTCATTGAGTGCAGCAGAGACTTGAAAAGCAGTGCCCTCTAGTGGTGGCAAGTGATAGTTGGTTGGCTAAAGAAAGAATTCCATTGCTGGTCACTCTGGCAATTAAAGGAGCAGTTCCCCTTGCCCCCTCCCCCAGCCTTTTTGCTTTATATATATGTGAGAAGCAGGAGGTCTCTGGAGATGAACCGCGTTCATTTCAGCTCCAGGGACCCCCTGCTTCCTGAGATTCGCACCCGGGAAGGTGTCGCCAGTTATCTCCTGGTTGTTTAAATGCCCACGTCACGCATAACGTGGGGCATTTAAAACTCCATTTTGTTTCCCCTGGAGACGATGCTATGGACGCGGTTCAACTCCGGAGATCCCCTGCTTCCTACACAAAAACACGGGGGCTGAAAGAAAATAGAGGAACTGCTTCTTTAATATGGTAAAAGTGCCATCCCCTTAACGATGCAATAGCAGTGAGATACTCAGGTGGGTAATCTGGGTAATAAATGCCTTTATTATTATTTTATAAAACCAGACACCTACGTGTAATAATACCATTTGTCCTTTTATATAGCACTGGCAGTGTGTGCAGCGCTGTACATAGAATTTGGCAAGCAGTCCCTGCCCTGAAGGGCTTACAATTTCTAACAAGGACCCTGGGACTCAAACTAGCTTCACCCACATCAAAGGTTATGCCATTACTACCGAGCTGCTTCTTTACAGTACTGGGAAGTAACAAGGAGATGGAACAGTGACAGTGACGGAGAGGCAGGTAAACTGGACTGTGGAGTGGACAGAGAAGTCATGCAGTGCTGTAAAGTGGTCTCTGCACAGCCTACCAGCGCTGAAGAGGTTAAGTGTGATGACATCTCAGCAGCCGGTCCTTATTTCCTTTGTGGTATCACATCCCCACTTGTGTGTTCAATCCCCCTCTCCCACTTGCTGCTGCTATGATTGTTAATATGGTGTCGTGTGCTGCATTCACAAAGCTCGCTCTTCTCTCGGACTGTAACACAGCAGCTGGGAGGAGAGAGAGAAGGAACGAACATTACAAGTAGAAAAAGACAAAGAGTCCTATTTACCAAAGTCTCCCGGCTGAAAACTGGGGGATCCGGAGCAAAAACAGCATCAGATATATCTTAGTTGCTCTTGGGAAGATATATATATGATATATGTTTATCATCTTCAGCTCTTGTCGACCCACTCCTGGGTGAAGGCCTCCCCAAGGATCTACCAGGTGGTTGCAAGCCTCTCTTCTCCACGTTGCTCCGATGTCATCCTCCCATCTTACTTTTGGCCAACGTCTTGGTTCTTTTAATTTCCCTTGAAATCCAGTACCATCTTTGTCCAACGGTTATCATTTCTTCTTACAATATGTCTGGGCCACTATGTGTCCTGTTTTTTTTTTTTTTTTTGCAATTGGTACATGCGCAGCTGGCAGGAGTTGATCCTGCGCATGTGCCAACGGGTTTTGCTGGCCGCGCATGCACAATCATCTCTTGTCAGCCGTGTGTACCATTGTCTGTGTGGGCCATTAGCGCATGCGCAGTCAGCTCTGGCCGTTTGCGCATGTTCAGTCGGCGCGGGCAGTTGTCCAGGTTTTTCACTGGGAAAAAATGGTTACTCTTCTATATAAATATATACACACAACTCAACCCCGTTATAGCTTGATCTGCTACAAAGCAGATCCGCTTCTAACGCAGTCTAAACGTGGCTCCCGATTTAAAAACATCTCCTTTTTTTTTTTTTAATGGTGGTGTAGGGGATGTGTGTGTGTCATGTGACCCTCCTCTGCGCTCCAGGGAGAGGAGAGAGCTGGAGAAATTAAATGCAGATGCCGGTAAGTCCTCGTGCGGCAAATTTTACGCGGTCCCAGTTATAACGCGGTCACATTATGTGGACCCCAAGGACCGCATTATATTATTCAGCTTTATATAAATATATATATATATGTACATACTCACACACACAATGTGTGTGCATTTCTTTTCTTTAGAAATGTGTATATATACTTAACTATTTTGTGTCCCAGTGTGTGCTTTGAAGTTTGTAGCATTGTAAGTTTGATATCATCCACTTTCTGACATAAGGCCCAGAGTAGGTGCTCTAATGATCATTAATTGAGGTTACTTTCATTTCAATTGTATCATGAATATTCATTATTTTCATTGGGCAGTGGCACAGATCAATTTTTGACTGAGCCACTGATTGAGCCACCTGTGCTGAAGCAAGGATATCCTCAAAACCTGACCTGTTGGTGCCCCCTGAGGACTGGAATTGCCCACCCCTGGACTATAGGATTTTCTTGGAAGTACCTCTATCCAGCCCAAGTAGAGGAATTACATTGATACCTATTTTATGTGCAAAATGTTGGGAGGGTTTGGTTATTATTATAAAAATGATGTAGCAAAACGGTTGAGGCGTGAATTTCTTCTGTCGGGTCACAGTGCCACCTCGAATGGTTTGTATGGGACTTGCAATCGCTTCTCAAACAGGCGACCAGATCCCTGAGGCAGCTGAAAATGCTGATACATGGAGCGCTGTTCTCAAGGGTGCAAGGTTTATCTGCAGCAGCTGCAGACCAGAGACAAGAAACAAGGCACCACCTGTAGGTTACACAGGGAGAAAGGAGACAGTTACATGTCTCACATAGGGTTCCCAGGAAAGGAATTGAGGTTGCAAATGGGGAGAAGTTATCAAACATTAGTATCAGTAGCATAGTAAAAGTAATTTTGCTGCTAGTGTGTACGAACACAGCCCAATCTTTGTATGCCTGAAGAAGACCTCTGTAAGGGCTGAAAGCTTTTGCACTGCAAAGTATTTGTTAGTCTAATAAAATGTGTTATACTGTGCACTATTTTGCTTTGTTGAGGCTCTATAGTATTTCAGTGTTCCCAACCTAGAGCAGCGGTGCACAAACTGGGGGAAGATTTTTATGGTGGGCGCGGTGGTTGCAGAGGCCCTGCGCTCTTCCCAAAGGCATTTAAATGAAATGCCGGGGGAACGCGCGAGGCCTCTGTAACGCACTTACCATGATTCAGCCAGCTTTGGGCGATACATCGCCATGTCAAAGTGGCGTCAAATGACGCTGGTGGGTCATGTCACGTGATGTCACATGACCCGTATCGTCATTTGACGCCCGTCGCCATGGCAACGCGCATCCGTGATGTCACATGACCCCGCGGCGTCATTTGACGCCGACACTAAGGTAAGTGTGGTGGGCGGGCACAAGCACTGGGGGAGAGCAAGCAGGGAGGCACAGCACCAGAAGTTTGTGCACCCCTGAACTAGAGGGTGGGGTACCAGGAGGGGAGGAGTTGCTCTAGTGGTGGCCCAGAAGACTTAAAAAGGCGGGAGGCGAAGGACAGGAGGTGAGGCGGGTGGGGGGGATACTGGACGTCCACATTAGAAAGTACAGAATGTGGAAAATAATAAAGAGGATATAGCACAGGGGCGGCAGACCTGTGGCCCGTAGGACAGCATTTGGAATGGTGGAGCTCCACCTGTTTGTGGCCCTTGAGGACTGGAGTTGGCCTCTCTTGCCATATGCTGTATCAGTATACCACTTGGGAGATACAACATGCATAGTATTGTATGGGTGCCGCTATGAGATGCAGGGCAGATGGAAGGCCCCTTCTATGTGCCAGCAGAAGCCTCTCCTATCTAGCCGTGCTGATAATTATTCAGTATTAATCACCGTAATAGCAGTATGGCAGACAGTTATTACAGAATGATGACATCCATGTCATTATTGGGAGCATACAGATCCCATTACACGGAGTGGGACACGCTGGATCTGCAGGATATACCGTACTAAGAGTAATTGTTCCTTAATTTTAACAAGTGGGTTAGGACGGAGTCTGAAACAAAACCAAGACAGGTGTAGGATGCTATTATTTAATCAATCATACGCGTGTGATCTGAGCTGTGAGTGTTCCTTCCAGGGTACATGACAATGAATGAGTTTTCTAACTTTCTAAATGGGTGATACTACTGAATTCCTACAAGGTGAATAGCAGGATGATCCTAACTTCTAACAGGGTGATCCCATTAAAGTCTATGGCCTAGATTCACAAAACGGTGCTAAACAGTAGCACGCCTTGACTCCCATTCAATCAATGGGAGACAAGCCGGGCTAAAGCTTAGCACCCGTTTATGGATTTGGGCCTCTGAGGCCAACTGTGCTATTTTCGTGAAGAACTCACAGGAACTAAACTTAGAGTTGCCAGGTGTCCAGTATTGAACCGGACAATCCTTTTTTTGGACACTGTCAAGTAAAAAAAATTGCTTATTTAAAACTGGATTAGTTTATTGCAGCTTACACTTGAATTAATGTATACCTGTTTGGGGTGCCAGTACCGTTTTGTCCTACAACAACACTACTACTGTAGTTCTATATCCTTCAGTGCTATAGGGGCCTACCAGGCCTGGAAGAGATGAATGGAACATTTGCGTGTGCTGCATTGAACACACACGGCTGGATAAAGAATTGCGATCATATGAAAGTTTGCTAACACCAGCCGACCTTGATTTCCTTTTGACCTTGACTTTGCAAAAAAATTATTTGCCAAAAAATAAACACATTTGCAGGATTCACCAATATTTCCCATTAAAAAACTCCACGTTCTGGGAATTGACAAATAGCTTTTGTAATCTCCTTTGCACATCCCCAGTGAATGGAGCTGTCCCACCTAGGAACAAAGGGGTCTATGTATGTAGAGAAAAGCTGCTGTATATGTAAGAACAGTTTCTTATAACTGATGCAGAATCTTAAGCTTACAGATGTGGAGGATATTGGGGGAGCACATAAAAGGGAAAAAGAATGTGATACAGAATATGATACATCTCATTATAATCTGTGCATCATGTAACTCCTCCCCAACTCCTACTGCTCACACGCCCCACGGAGCAAGCTAGGGCAGACAGGGGGATCTATTTATCGTAGGGTAGCGCTGTTTAGTAAAAATGGGCCTAAGAACTTATTCTATATCAGCCGAAGCGGCTGATCTGGCTCTTTTTGGCCAAAATTCCCTATTGACTTCAATGTGAAATTCCGGCCCAAAACAACCCTATCGAACATTTCGGTGATATAGAAAAGGCCCCTGAATCTTTTAAAGCAGCGGTGCGCAAATTAGGGGTTGCGCCCCCCAGGGGGGGCACAAGACTATATTGGGGGGCGTGGAGAGCACGGGGCCCCTGTAAATGTACTCACCAGCTTCTTGCCCACGCGTCTCCATTGCAACGCCCGTTACCATGGAGACATGACGTCAAATGACGCTGCGGGTCACGTGATGTGACGTCACATGACCCCGCAGCGTCATTTGATGCTTCGTTGAAGGTAAGGGGGGTGCACCCCTGTTTTAAAGGATGGTATTGACATACTGTATGTAACTTTGAGTCTGCCCCACTGTCAGGGATGGGGATCAAGGTGCATTATGATCACTTACCTCCACCAGAATAATTATATTTGGAAGAGCAGGGCTCTTAAACTGTCCGTAAACAGCCCAACAACCAGGCAGTTTTGGGACGTTGGCAGGTACTGTCTTTTTATAAATCCCCCTGTATTTGGTAAAACGCACCACATTTAAAAAAAAAACTTTAAACTCACAATCTGCTACAGTGCTGTCCTTATGCTATTAAAATCTACATTGTCACACAGCCAGAACAACAAGAAACCTACACACTAGGAGCCCTTCCCTGCAGCAAAATCTGTGCAGAAAACAAGATCTTGGCTGGAACTATTAGTGTGGATGATAGAGAGAGAGTAAGAGAAACTGGGAGAGAGATAGAGGCAGAGAGTGGGAGAAAGTGTGACAGAGAGAGAGAGAGAGAGGAGAGGAACAGGGCGATAAAGAGGAGAAAAGAGGAAAGACAGTGTTAAAAGAAGTTAAGATGAAGAAAGAAAGGAAAAAAGTAAGACAGAGAAATAAAAGTGAAGAGAAGAAAGATAGAAAAGATGTTATAGCCGCGATACGGAAAATATTGGAAGGAACGCGCAATACTTCACCCCAAATCATTGAATCGTTGACCTCGTATCGGTGAGATAACCAGTCCCTGGGGGCCTAGTGCAACAATCATTGCTGTGATTTCAGGCATTTGGGGCTCATCTGAAAGAGAGACTGAAACGGGTCTTAACCTGTTGCTGTCAGAAAATGTTACAGATGTTCCATTCAGAGGCTGCCGCTAAGTGGGACCTGGGAACTTTGCACGGGAACCCCTCAATGTCAGGCTGCGGACATAGTGCAGGCGACAGCGCATGCAACTGTGCGCGCGGCACGAACAAATTAATTTCTGTGCACCAGTCCGGCCAAGCTGCGCACTATGCGACACGTGCGATGGCGCGGCAGGATTTGGAGGAGACAAATAAAAATTAAGATTTTTCGTGCGACGGCCGTGTCACGCGAGCGTTGAGCCAATGACAGCCTGGTGACGTCACGGCCACGCCTCTCCATCACGCACGTGAACGGAGTCCACAAATCGCTCAGGCGAGAGGCGTGCGCACCTACTGGCGCTCTGTCGCGCGTGCAATATGGCCGCTGCCTACATGAAGTCTTGATCCCTTCGCTGCCAGAGAGCCTGCAACACGCACACACATCTATCTACCGCACCCTTGGGGGTATGCTAAAGTACTCTTAGTGAGTCCTGGTCCCTCGGGGGTTAAGGGGTTAAATCCTTTACAGGCTGTAGCTAGTAGTAAGTAACTTATTTCAAGTAGCTAATTTGAAGTAACCAATCTTATGTTGCAAATCACTTAGATCAGTGATTGGTCAGTTTCTGTCTGTCTTGAAGGTACTAGAAAAGTCAACCCTTTAGGGGATGATTTAGTTAAGTAAACCTTCTCTTTTCCTGCCCAGCAACAGGGATGGGGACAAAGGTTATACATATTTGGGATCTGGATATTTAGATCCCCTGGGGGGAGATCAGCTCTGTTGCTCAGGAGAAGCAGCAAAGTTGTGTCGGCCATGTTGCGCTTGGCGCAGCCACTCAGACTATTGCAATGTGTGGTGCGGTGGCCATCTTGGGTTTGGCGCCACCGGAAGGAGAAGTCCGGAGAAACACGATTTCGTCCTCGGGATCAAGGGGACTTTGGCAGTTGATCTGGAACCTGGAAGGAGTGAAGTAGTGTCCGGGGAGCCCGTCAAGCTCCCGGACTAGGCCCGAGGCATCCACCCCTAGGCCCAAGGTAGTTCCCTCACCTTAGTAAATTGTGCAGGGCCGGCCATATAGTTAAGGATCTCCCTGTAGTGAGTGATCGCAGCGGAGCAGGATCAGAGCGCGGAGAGGAGTTCCTCCAGCGGGCCGTGTCACCATGCAGCATCTGGACGTGAGGGGCTGCTGTCGGAGACCCCGCGGCGTGGGACCCTGCCGTTGATCCTTCTTCGCCTGGAAGGATTCCCTGGTTAGGGCTTTAACCAGAGAGAGAAAACACACTGTCACCCCAGGTTCCCCATGAGCAGAGGCTCAGGCCTTCTGTAAGTCTAACAGGTAGCACCCGTGACCGTAATTACCGCTATTTCCCATAGGGATTGGGAAAGGGTGTTACAAGATCATATTTTCTTCCCGCACTGAATGGATCTCCTAGCCCTGTAAGAGGGTGAGCCACATTCCTTGTTTTCTGAGCAAGTCTCCCAGTATAGGGGCCATAGAGGCACTGCACTGGAAAGGAATCCTGGCAGAGACCTGGGTGGGAGCTGCTAGGAATTGCAGGAAGAAGGTTCCAGCTCTGTCCTTGGCAGTAGAAAAAGGCTGATCTACCTACAAACCTCATGTTTGAGGAAACCTGTGTGAAAGTGTCTATGTAACTTAAGAAAACCTGTCCTGTTGCTGACCTGAAGTCGCCTGTTCTAATAAAGTTTTAAGAAAAGTTTCTGGTGCCTTTTACTCAATTTCTACTCACCATACCAGCCCTGCACGAGGTTCCAGCACCCTGAGATTGAAGGTAACCGCTGAGTATCCCCTACACACACATTGGGACAGTTTGGTGTGGCCCCTCTTCTATTGGCTGAGGGTAGAGGTTTTTTTTTATATATATATATATATATATATATATATATATATATATGTATATATGTATGTGTGTGTGTGTGTGCAAAAAAACAAAAAGGAGAAGTGCACGCCCCATCGTGTAAAATTGTTAGAACACTTATTTAAATAAATGCACTCACAAGGATTAAGTAATTGCAGCTTTTAGAGATAATTCTCAGTGGGTTATCACCAGCCGGTGATTCAGTGGAGAGGAAACAGTTGAGATTCTGTGTAGTACATGGAGCTTCTTGTAAACGCCACACCAGATTCTTGCAGTGGGGCAGAGTCCAGGAAATCCTCATATATACAAGTAGCTTTCCAAACAATAGTCTGGCGTGTCCCATGACCCAACGAATTTTGTCACAAATATATGTGTGTGTGTGTGCGGTGTGTGTGTGTGTGTGTGTGTGTGTGTGTGTGTGTGTGTGTGTGTGTATATAAAACAAAGAAAGAAAAGAAAAAGAAGCGCAAGTTAGGTATAACCGGTGTGGCAACACCATTACTGAAGCTGCAGTCGTCTCCAGGTCGGATTGACTGTTCTTTTCCTCATTGGACTTTACCTGCATTCATTCGTCGTTTGGTTTGATTATATTTTATCTTATGTTATATTATATTTGCATTGTGATTGTGTGCGGGTAGAGGTGGGCTTTCACCTATTATATTGGGTCATTTCTATTCCTATTTCAGGGTGCACTTTTTGCAGTATATCACAGTATATTCATCTCATAGCCCACTGTTACGGCACGCAATCGGTACATTTGTAGCGCTGCTATATTGTTTGTGTGTATATATATATATATAATATATATATATATATACTGTATGTACATATATATGTATGTAGCCCCCTTTCCCTGTAACTAAGGGAACTACGCGTGCGGCCTTTACCTGTGGCTCACAGAAGGCCTGAGCCTCCGCTGCTGGGAGCCTGGGGTGAGCTCTCATTCTCCTCGGTACAGCACCTCCACCTGGGAGGGATCCCAGCGCAGCGGGATAACCCATCACAGGAACCAATTACATTGAATAATACACACACAGGTATATATATATATGTAAGGGTTGTTCATGTAATGTGAGCTTGAGATAAAAGGTGGCACTGTGTGCTCATTTGCATGTCATTTCCCAGAATCCCTTGCTGCAGTAGAAGTGCTGTGTGCTGGGCGATAATGGTGAAAGAGAGGGTTGCGGACCTGTCTAAGGCATGCAAATGAATATACAGGAATATTTACAGTTGCTATATGCTATACTGTGGAGGGTTTTTGTCACTTTTTTTACCCACCATAACCTTAATAAATGTGGTGATTACCTAGTCTTTAATCTCAAATGAGCAAATGTCAGCAACCAACCTCACACTGATGATACCCATCAAAGTTGAAACATGTCTGTGAGTGGGTTAACTGACTTTGCATCTCCCAAGTCCTTGCTTAAAAGCTGTGTTTAAAGCAGCATGCATTGGCTAAGGGTTGTTCATGTAATGTGAGCTTGAGATAAAAGGTGGCACTGTGTGCTCATTTGCATGTCATTTCCCAGAATCCCTTGCTTCAGTGGAAGTGCTGTGTGCTGGGCGATAATGGTGAAAGACGGTTGCGGACCTGTCTAAGACATGCAAATGAATATACAGGAATATTTACAGTTGCTATATGCTATACTGTGGAGGGTTTTTGTCACCTTTTTTACCCACCATAACCTTAATAAATGTGGTGATTATATATATATAGTTTACTAACATACGCACGTGGCAACACAATACAATACAGTATAATATTCCCCAACACAATAATAATTTGGGAACCCCCTAAGTACTGAGGTGCCCCGGAGTCCACAGAGCCAAGCCCACCCCAAAGAGTGTGTGGAGTAGCACTACTCCCTGTGTATGGCCGTTGGTGCACGTGGGTATCTTCCTGGTCTTAGGCCAGACCAGGCCGACTTGGAATGGTGGATCCACAGGACCACGACGCGATCCCACGACGCGTTGTCCGACTGATCCTTTGCCTCTCCTTCCCGAAGGCGTCCGCCTCTTGAGGGAGCTCCAGCTGGAGGGTGTCCCTTAATGTCGCTTATAATTGTGCCGGTGGTCTGGTCCCAAACCGCAGGCTGCGCACGCTGCGTGGGGTCCTGTCACAGATGCAGCACTCTATCACTATATATCACTAAGGGAAGTGTCCCTATGCGGGGCCTTCCCTATAGCAGCCACAACCTGGTAGGGACTCAGAGCCTAGCTGGGCCTTAAGGGGCAAACCTAGGCCTAGTCCAGGGAAGCACTTCTCCCTGTACACTACCTTTCTAATTGCCTCCTTTTCCCGACTGCCAGTGCGCGCTCCTTTTGCACCAAAGACCCTCTCCTATTCCCTGGCTGTGCCCCATAGGCTCCTGGGACATGTAGTCCCTTGCGGAGCCGTGGGCAAGGTTTCCATCACAACTCTAGTACTGCGCATGCGCGAGGGCACTACTGCGCATTAGCGACAATCCAATATGATGGCGCCTGCAACCTGGCACTGCCACGGAGTTTCGGTGGCACCCGACCACCCTGTAGCCGTCCCGCCTCATCCCGCACCCACCACGGAGATAAGGGGGCCTTGGCTAAATCCTCCCCCTGGTGGAGAAACCAACGCCCCCACTTGGGAACAACATACCATACAGAAGTTTATATAATGAAAAATACAAAACATCATACAACTTAACTCTGTATAACAACTTTAAACAATGTTGAACAATTCTGTGAGCATGATTATTACAGAGGCTAACCTGCTCTGTGACAGCTGTTGAGACTCATATTGAGGTGCCCCAAATACATTGTATGCCATTCAAGTTGGAGGGCGTCTCACTCGCTGATTCCTGTGAGCCTCTTCTACAGCGTCTTCTTTGGCAGAGAGGCTATCATCGGCTTGAGACCCTGGCCCTCTCATAAGGGGTGAATCAGTCTCTGGAAATTCTCTTTGGGGAATGAAGCTCTGGCTTTTTGGGTCAAGTGGACGGCTTGTTGAAGCCACTGGGGAGGGTACGTGGGGCATTGGCTCATTACCCATTGCTTCTTCAGGGTGGTGCCCACCAATCTCCATTTGAGTTGGTGGAGGTTCCTTCCAAAGGATCTTGGTCCGGGTCGGCTACCGAAACTGGATTCTCTGCAGACTATTCTGGCTCATTGGCCACTGCTGTTGACTGGTTCAGGGTCACTGTCCCCCACTTGAGGAATGGGCAGCAGGTGATTGCAGTGCCAGACCTTTACCCTTCCATCAGCGTCTCAGATTCTGTAGACAGGGAGGCCCGGCATCTGGGACTCTACCTCAAAGGGAGCTTCGTGCCAGCGGTCCGCTAGTTTATGTTTGCCGGGGACTCCTAGATTTCGCAGGAAAACGGCATCTCCAGGCCGAAGTTCCCAATGACGGACCTTGTGGTCATACCATCGTTTGTTGCTCTCATTCAGTTTGGCAGTGGCTTTCTCCGCCAACTGGTACGCTCTGTGAAAGCTATCTTGGAGCCGTCTCACATATTTGTAGTGAGTCATGTTGGGTACCCCAGCAGTAGATACCCAGAGACGGATGTCCACAGGCAGTTGTTCCTCTTGCCCGAACATCATGAAGTATGGTGTGAACCCCTGTGGATTCGTTCACCAGTGCAGTTGTACGCATGCACTAGCGATTCGATGTGCATGCTCCATTCGGCTTTCTGGGAGTCCTTTAGGGTGCCTAGCATGTTTAGGAGGGTTCGGTTGAACCTCTCCGGCAGAGCGTCTCCCTCTGGATGGAATGGAGTGGAAATGGACAAGTATCGTACCTATCGGTTAGAGCGCACACCGATGCCAAAGCTCGAGCCTGCGGTAGCACCACCGATTGTCAATATTTCACTGGTATTCGATCCGGGGGGGGGAGCAGACTATAGACTTTGACCAAGGCCCAAGAGACTTTATGTTTCTCATTCCGGAACCTGGTAACAGGCCTACTGACTGTTCGCTATTCTCTGAAGCTAAGAGTTCCCCTAGGTGGGCTCGAAATCAGTTAAAGTCAAAACTTATTTGTCAGGAACCATGGCCTGGCGGGATTGAGGTTGAGTATAGCGCTGATGAGGATTTTGCGGGATATCCTACTAGGGCCTTCAAGTACAATACAGGTATCACTCCCAGGGTCTTTGAATGGGGTGGTACAAAGGAAAATTGGGAATCTATAGTTCTAGAGAGAATTGGGATTCTGAGGAGTCAGATGAGAATTGGTATAGCGCAGAAGAAGGGGGTGATAGTTCAGGGAAATGTTTCAAAGAATCATGCCGGCCTGACACTGCAAGACCCATAGCTTCTATGTCTAAAGTATTCTACCCTATGGGCTGGCAATAAACCCTGGTATCTACAGGTTTGCCAGTAGTTATCATGGGGTTTTCCCCCTCACCTTTGGTACTACACATGAGTGACAGCAGGGTGGATACATCCAGTTGTAGCTGGGACAACGGGGTGCCTGCCTTCTGGCTGTACTTAAGTGCAAGACTGCCCTAAAGTTAGTGTTGTTGTTCCTTCCCTCTGAGGAAGGCAGGTCACACGTCTGGGAGCCTGAGATTGGGGCCTATCCATGTGCTCTTCCCTGTGGGGAGGCATGAGTGTGATTATACCTCTGCCTCCGCTAGGGAGGTAGGGAAGAGCTAGGACGGCTGCGGGTGCCCTTGACCTGTAGTGACGGTCCAGGGACCATCTCCAGTGAGAGCTGATCCAAGGAGACCTGTATCCGGCAGAAGACTGCTGAGTAGCTGTTGTATTACTGTAAAGTGTGTAGTAATAAACCGTTCCTGTTTGCAATATACCTCCGGCCTGGTGTGTAATCTAACTGGGGGGAAAAGTACAAGTTCTACTGTGGGAGATCATCTCCATATCCCTGGAGCCTACGCCAGATGGAGGTGCTGCACTGCTAAGTATTATGTGGGGTATGAAGCCTGTTCCTGTGTACCAAATTCACCGCAGATGTCTCAGCCCCCTTGTTACCAGCAGGAATGCACCACATACATACCACATACACCCTGTAATGGCCCCTATCTGCGATTGGGGGGGAAGGGGTTGGAAACACCGTTACATATACATATATAAAACCCCACCACATAAGCACAGTGCCAATATTTTGCATCAGGCCCCCAATATTTGCTGCTCTTGGAGACAAAAGGAGTCTCAGAGGGGATGAAAACAACCTCTCTTGTTGACAAAATCAGGAGAACAACCTTTTGCAATTCCTGTGAAGAGATTCTAATTAGGAGGCTGTGATTCTGCTGCTTTTGGCAGGAACCTCACAAGTGCGGATATTTATATAAGATTATTGTTCTTTTAATTGCTACCAATAAGCAGAACAGAATTTGCAGCTACGCTGGAAGCAAAGAGGCTTCTTACAGAACAAGGGAATATGTCAAACAAATCGAATACATTTGTTTAACTACAGTAGGTGAATAAGGTAATACCGTTGATCCGGCTGGAGCAGGAGATGTGGCTTACCTAGATTTCAGGAAGGCCTTTGACACTGTCCCACATACTGCAGAAAAACAAGTTGCAATGCTTGGTATTGGGCTCTTACGTGGTAGAATGGTTAAGACATTGGTTGAAGGAAAGGCAGCGGAGTACCTCAGCGATCTGTACTGGGACCGGTTGTCTTTAACAGCTTTATCAGTGACATTACAAATGGTTTGGAAGAGTAAGTATGCCTATTTGCAGATGACACCAAGATCTGCAACAGAGCTTACACTTCAGGGTGGATTAAAAAAATTGCTAATCATGCCACTGAAGAGGGCATACTGGCATGCCACTGAAGAGGTCTGTTGGTACTGCCAATGCAGCTCAGCTTATCCTGATGGTCTGTGGGAGGAAGCGCCCAGGGTCTCTATCTGAGCTACAGCTCCTGGAGTGTGGAAGTGCTGCATGCAACCTCTATGGCTGCCAGTGAGCAGGAGGCAGTGCAGGCAGTACAGGTAGCGGCGAGATGCAGGAGGAGGGCGGAATTTCTCTGACCTTGCCAATGGAGGGGCCTTCAGTGCCTGAGAGCAGCCTCCGGAGTGCCCGGCCTCCGGTGCGGCTGTACCTAGAAGCACCAGCAGGAGGGAGAGGAGGTACTCAGAGCCCGCCACCCCTGCAAAAGATGGGTAGAGCCATCCAGGCCTGCCAGAAGGTTGGAAGGGGAGGAGTCAAATGAGGTTGTAGGCCAGTCTGGGAGGAGTGGTGCATACAAGGGAGGATTGGTGGGGTGATTAGGCCCATAGTGGGTATTTTAAGGGTGGGGTGGGTTCAGTCCCAAGCAGCTCCCCATGGCCAGGTTTTAGGGTTGCTAGGGCAGGGAGTTTGTCAGTTTGTGACAATTTTGTTGAGGTTGTGTGGAGCTACGAGCAGTTTTTGGGTTACCATTGGCCAAAGAAAAAAACTTAGGGCTCAACGACAAGGCTATCCTTTTTGGATATTGAGATGGACAGTGGAGATGGTATGCAGATTGCCAAGAATTGCATGTGAAAATTGAAGGTACGAGGGCAGCCAAAAAGGTAATACTGGAGGAGCAGCTCAGTGAGTAAAGACACTGACTCTGGCACGGAGTTCGAAGCAGGGGAACCTTGTTTAATTCGTGGTGTCGGCTACTTGTGACCTTGGGCAAGTAAGGTTATCTCCCTCAGGCACTAAAAATCAAAGATTGTAAGCGCGACGGGGCAGGGACTGTGTCTGCAAAATGTCTCTGTAAAGCGTTACGTAAAACTAGCAGCGCAATACAAGAACAAACAATTATTACTAATATTACTGAAGCAACTACAGTTCCTTTTGGGGCATCTGGTGTTTGCTTGCAGGGTTCTGCCAATGGGAAGGGGTTTTAGCCTTTGGACCAAATTTTGCCATTGAGTACAACAAGCATGAAGTTGCCACATGTACTGTTAGCGGATGAGGCCTATCCATTGCTCACATGCATCATGAAGCCCTACAGCAGACAAGGACAATCCAAAGAAGAAGAAATATTTAATTACACACTTTCCAGAGCAAGGCGGTGTGTGGAGTGTGCCTTCGGCATAATGACAGCGAAATGGAGAATACTGCTGAAAGCTATAGAAACCAATGGGCATAATGCTAAGAGCATTGTTAAATGTATGGCTATACTACATAACATTGTCATAGATTTGGAAGGCAGTCATGAAGTGTCCGGGCCGTTTAGTGTACCTCATTCTGCTAGCCATCTTCTCAGAAGCAGGGCAAATAATTCAACCGGTGCTATAGCTAAAAACATTTGCAATTCATTTAAAGATTATGTTAATGGTGATGTCGCAGTACCACGGCAAAATAGTGTTTAAATATATTTCGGCTAACCCGTGCATGTGCAAGTGAAAAAATGCTGATCTGTAATGGCTTTTTGTGACAGCAACATAAAGAATATACGCAGATAATATTAAAAATAATGAGGAATCTTTTTGTCCTATAATAGACGCAATATAATGTTTACCTATGCGTCCATGAATCTCTAGGATTGGAGATTGTTCTTTCGTTATGGAGTATGAGTGGGAGAAGGAGTGGCTCAGTAAGTAACGACACTGACTGGCACTGAGAGTTTGAAGCAGGGGAGTCTGGCTCAATTACCGGTGTCGGCTCCTTGTGACCTTGGGCAAGTCACTTTATTTCCCTGTGTCCCAGGCACCAAAAAAACAAACCATAGATTGTAAGCTCCACGGGGCAGGGACCTGTGCAAAATGTCTCTGTAAAGCGCTACGTAAAACTAGACGCGCTATACAAGAACATGCTATTATTATTATTATTATAATACAACTCGCACAATAACAAAGATGTCCTACTAAATGTGTTTTTTTATTTCATGTTATATACGTTATATTTCAAGCAGCGGCAGTTTTACTAATAGCATTATATTAATATGAAGGTGAAGTGAACTGTTATACTATTTAATTATCTGTCATGCATATTCCATTTGCAGTGGTATGTTGCCTTATTTTTTGAGAAAAAATACATACACAACCTGTAAGAATTTAATATTAAGAAAGTTGAGTATCATTACAGTTAATAAATTAGGTAGGGTATAAGTACATTTAATCTATATGTGGCATGTGTTAGTGTTTGAACTTCACGAATATTGTTGATTTTGTAAAGATTGCAATGATTTAATAAAAGTGTTATATTTTATATCTTTTTTAAATTTTTGTTTATAATTAGAGAGTTCATCGAAACATTTTTGTTGCAATTTATACATACTTAACACCTTTTCATTGGAAAGAAAATTGCACATACACATATAGCGAAAGATATAAAAATGTATTCACATGCTACAAATAATAATGCAAACATTAAACTTTTCTGTCACAAAACATAATACAAATTTAAACTTTTTGTGCTTAAAAACACAAACAGGGAAAAAAAAAAACTAGTCCTCTTCTTCTACTGCCCTCAAGACGCTGCCTTGCAATTCCTACCTATATTGGAGAGCCGAATAATTACTGTCTTGAGTCTCAAATTTCTGTCAGGAGTCGGGTTCTTTAAAAAAGGTAACAGGCTTTTAAGAAAATCCATGTCTGAATCAGACGTGCCATGGAACACATTGGCCATCATTTTAAGCTTTTCAGACTCCAGAGCGATCATTTCTTTATTGGAATACATGACACCTTTTTTCTTCTACGCCGGTGGCTCGCTGCCGGCCACCATTTCGAATAAAGCGTCATCCGCATCTACCGCAGCACACATGTCCAAGGATGTCTGTGAATACATAAATGAATCCTGTTCCACTTCAGAAGCATCTTCAATGCCCTGGGAAGGAGTTGTCAGGGTATGCACAGATGGTGCATAGGCCGTATCACTTTGGGGCGCTGATGATGTTGCTGGCCGTTCTAGATTTGAATCGGTGACTGCTGGTGTCATGGAACAGCATGCTTGAAAAAAAAGGCCAGGTAGATGGATGATCCATGCTGCTGGGACCTGCATCCCCTGATAGCACTGGCCTGGTTTTTTTCAACTCACGCCGGAAAGAATCACGCAGATTCTTCCACTTGGAATTTAAAACGTCACCTACAAAAAAAAAATAATAATTAAATACTTGACAAGGTTGAACACAATTTGACAGAAAACAATTTTCTAAACTGTATTCTTTGTTATGAACACAGTATTATATTTACATTCCGTTTAACATTTCATATTAGACAATATATAATCATGGTTGCCAGGTGTCCCGTTTTGAAGCCTGGTATTTTGGCCCTGCGTCTGGTATAACATGAGCCCGGTATTATCTCTCTCGGAACGCTGGCTGAATGCGGGGGACCCAACGGCAGGTCACAGCAGTTGCCGCCGGCCAAGGCTCTCCCCCGCTGCACGCTTCTCCCTCACTGTCTGTCCCACGCCGAGGTGTCTGATGCTGACATCGCGTGCGCCGTACCTCCCTCTCACGCAGGCGCGCACGGAATCTTAGTCCAGTTTACGTCTGGCGCTGAGGTCAGAGAGACCTGGCGCGCGCGACAGCAGCACACACCTCGGCGTGGGACAGACAATGAGGGAGAAGCCTGCAGCGGGGGGAAGAGCCGGGGCGGTGGCAACTGCTGTGATCTGCCGCCGGGCCCCCCGCAGCCACGGCCCACCTGCAGCCATCGGGCCCGACCAGAGACGACCCCCCAAGGTAAATCTGATTTTGATATGTATTGGGGGGGATGGGTATATATTTTAGTATTGGGGCGCGGGGCGGGGGGGGGAGCTCTTGGGGAGCCCCATCAAAATCTCTGCAACCTCTCTTCACAATTTATCATGGATATACTGTAACGATCATGGTACGCCCGACTGCGCTGATTCCACAACACATCGCGCAGATATAGCTCAGAAATCAATTGCTTGATAGCAGAATTATCATTGTACTAATGAATTTTACAGTAAATATGAAACGAAATCAATAAAAAATATGATTTTTTTATATAAGAAAAATATAGATATACACTATTAACAATAATACAAAATATATATATATGTTGAATGGTTTTGAAGCAAAAGGTGGCACGGTGTGCTCATTTGCATGTCATTTACCAGAATCCATTGCTGCAGTGGAAATGCTGTGTGCTGGGTGATAATGGTGAAAGGCGGGGTTGCAGACCTGTCTAAGACATGCAAATGAGCATACAGTAATATTTCCATTTGCTATATGCTTTGCTGTGGAGGGTTTTTGTCACTTTTTTTACCCACCATAACTTAACTAAGTGTATATATATATAATATATATACAGTGGTTGACAAATCACCCCAAAATCTACTCGCCGAACCAAAAAATCTACTTGCCACCTAGTCCCGTCCCCAATCCCGCCCTGCTTGGGTGGCTATGAGGAGGTCGCCATGGGGTCAAATCCAGTCGCCACGGGCCTGTAGGTGAATGGATTTGTCGAACACTGTATATATATATATATATATATATATATATATATATTTATATTTATACATATATATATACAATACAAATATATATTTATACTTTTGCAATGCTTTGCAGGCCCCTCTGGTAGCAAAGGAGTTAAAAATAGACCCATTGTGTAGATATAAGATGTTAATTATTTTCCAGCTCATGTGCATTAACCAAAATACACATCCCATGGCAGTTTGACATGAATGAAAGAAACTAGAAGGGAGCTGGGAGCTGGTAGGCTCACACAGGGATGTGGGAGGGAATGCAGGGCTATATAACAGATTGTGTTACATGAATAAGAATGATTTAAAAGGTCAGGCAATTAAAAGTGAGGAGGTGGAAAGAATTCTCATGTCAAAGTTTTCAGATCCTGCTCAAATTTAGTACCGTCCCTGCCTAATGTCGCAGAAGTATGTGACTGCACGCGGCAGCACAGACTGTGGCATGCCGGATATACGGGGCGGGGAGGGGGGGGGGGGGGCAGAGGTTAAAGTGGCGTTAAAAAAAAAGCAGTGCTATGCTCTGGTGTGAGAGGCTAGAGGCAGCGCAAAAGTATACCATAATACCCAAAAAGGAGCTGTACGTATACATTAAACACATCTTTGCCTCTCTCAGAGCCTGCCCCCCTCCTCCCCCCCCGCATACCCCCCCCCCCCCCTCCCCCCCCTCCCCCCCCCCCCCCCCCCCCCCCCCCCCCCCCCCCTCCCCCCCTCCCCCCCCGTCCTACCCCTCCCCCCCTGTCCTACCCACTCCTACCAAACCCAAGTTAGTCAGGTCTCCTCACCACTGGTCCTAACCAGAAACCCTGGTCCACAACCCAAGGTGAAATAATAAGGCTACTCAAGGGTCCGCGACTCCCCGTCCCTCCTGCGAGGTGATAGACCCGGACCCACCCCCCAAGGGCCATAAGCCCAACAACCGGCTAGTAGACTACCGGTTTTCAGTTACCCTAGGCCAATCAGAAGCCTAGTCTTTTTCTTTTTCCTCCAGAAGTTTCCTGCTGACACTGTCCAAGCAGGAACCCCCCCCCTGCCCTCCCCCACTCCCACCTTCACCCACCCCCTCTTGCCCCGAGTGAGCGGGCCCTACTCTGATACGTTCATCCTAGAGGAGAAGCGACCCCTTATCTTAAAGGGGGAAAACAAAGCACTAAAGCAGGACTTCGCTGTTGGGAAAGACGAAGCCCCAAAAAATTCTATTAACAAAAATCCCTATGGCTAGTCAGTCAGTAATCAAACTGGTCTCTCTTAATGTAAAAGGTCTGCAAAACAATAGAAAGAGACGACTAGCTCTTCAAGAAATGAAGAGATCTGGTGGCGATATTATTTTCTTGCAGGAGACGCACTTTACATCCCAAGACCAGCCCAAAACATTTCAAAACGCATTCCCCTTGGGTTTTTTTTTCTCATTTAGCAGTAAAATAAAGGGGTGTTGCGATATTAATTCGCCAAGGAACCCCATTTAATCTAACCAAAACAGTAACGGATCCAGAGGGTAGATTTCTTGTGGTGTATGGAACACTCTCAGGTACGGCAATTGCTCTGGTTAACCTGTATGCCCCAAATGAAAACCAGATGGTGTTCCTGAACAAAATTCTGGAAGACCTAGACCCAGAGTACCTATCCTTGATGGTAATGGGGGGAGATCTAAATATGGCGCTAAACCCAACAGAGGACAAGTCCCTGGTCCCGGGTCGCCCACACACGCCCCAGTCCCTAAAAAACTAATCCATTTTACAAGGTATGGGAACCATGGCTGATCTTATAGAACAACACCATCACCACTTATTCCTCCCCACCCAGTGGAGGACTCCTGATACAGGAAAACGCAAACTCAGCAAATTGGAGGCCGGCCGCTAGGGGTAAACTCCCCCCCCCCTCCTTCCACCCCCACTATCTGTCACCCTCCCCCACTTCTTCACTAGCCTTAGCTTCCCCCTCTCTGGGAAGCCCGACCTCTTGGGCATCTTGCCATGCCCCTCTTCCAGAAAAGTAAGAAAATGTTATATTGTATTGGGATGTAAAAATCAATATATGCATGTATGTAACCATGTAACTACCCAATAAATTTTTTTTTGAAAAAAAAAGCAGTGCTATTGTGCGCCCACATTTATTACACATTGGGGCAAAACTCTTTGGACCCAATTTTAGAAAGATTTATGCTGTAGAGGGGGACAGACGCTTCGAAAGATCAATTATTGTTTAAAGTGACAGGAACAAACGGAGCACCATCCAATGAAATAAGGATCCAGAGGGGGCTACCTCATAAAAAAGACTGTATTGGGTAACACAAAAAAACGTGCCCCTAAAGAGGCAGGGGAAACACACAACACGTTTCCCGCCTATAGCGCTTCATCACGGTGTGACCAATTGTTAAAAAAATGGGCATATTTCAATAGTGGCGCAGGCGTGACGTAAGGCACTACACCCAATCTGTCTCACGTTCCTCCTCAAGCTGTGGGGAAGCGTGAGTTTCTATTGGTTAAGGCAATTTTGAAACGGAAAACTTTATTCATAAACAGAATCTGAATTAGACAAGATGATCACCTGACGTCAGACACACGCCTATGTTTGGAGGCACGCTCGCCTCATGAGCGCGCTACCACTGGTCCATCCCTTCAAAGAAATTTTACAACTTTATTTAAATAAATTGTAAACAGATCAACCCATAGGCATCCAGAATATCATAGAACAAGAACACACAAAGTCAGACAGGCATTCATGTGATCTATGTCCAACAGACTATTACAGAACCCACATTAAAAACAATCTGAATGAAATGGCAAGAAAAAATAGAAAAAGAAAAAAAAGGGGGGGGGGCAAGGGGGGCAAATAAAATTGCCTTAACCAATACAAACTCAAGCTTCCCCACAGCTTGAGGAGGACTGTGAGATGGATTGACGTCATGCCCGCGCCACTATTGAAATTTGCCTGGTTTTTTTAACAATTGCTCACACCACGATGAAGCGCTATAGGCGTGAAACGCGTTGTGTGGCTGTTTTTTTTGTATGACCCAATAAAGTCTTTTTTTTTATGAGGAAACCCCCTCTGGATCCTTATTTCATTGGATAGTGCTCTGTTTTTTCCTATCCTTGTTCCTGCAACAAAGTATCCGGCCGTTCCTCCTTCTCTTATCGTGCACCCCAAAACTGGAACAACCCACTCAACCTACTCTCACATCCACCACCAGTTTAAGTTCTTTCAAAACCAAAGCTGTCTCACATTTTAATCTTGTCTGTAACTGTTACATACGCCTGTAACATGTATTATCTCTTACTGTGCATGCTATGTCTTGTATATAATGAATACCCTATTCACTTATGTAACTGTATTTGTAACCATGTATTATTTGTCATTTAACTCTATGCCCAGGACATACTTGAAAACGAGAGGTATTATCTCTCCATGTATTATTTCCTGGTAAAATATTTTATAAATAAATACTTTCCCACAGCGTATGCGCATCCCAGGACCTCCTCCAGGATTCAACAGGACTCTGAAGTGAGTTACTCTGTTCTTATTGTTTTATTCAGCATATATGCCATACTGTGCGTCATTAAGGAGATTTATTAGTGTGTCAGCAGGGCTTTTTGTGTCTAACCCACAGAGACACTAGGCACCATTCTCCAAGCACTCTATACAGTATTGGATTTCAATATTTAAAATAAAGGGAGACATTTTTTCAAATATCATGGATTGTTTATCAACTACATGGGACAATTGATTGTTTGAGCACCAGATCTACTCTATTCATTATTGTTTAAAGTGAAACTGGGTGTCACTAAAAAAAAAAGTCGCTGTATTGTAAATAATAATGCAATGGGACTGTACAATGGGATTGTAAAAAGTGGCGATACTGTGGGCATTTAAATAAAAATCAGTGGTCATGCGAATCAGTCAATAAAAAGTAGCGGTCAGGTGGATCTCTCAATAAAAAGTAGTTGTACTGCGGGTCTTTAAACAAATAAGTAGTGGTCATGCAGGCCCCTCTAGAGGGGTTAATGGTGAAGAGATTGTTGGTTGAACTGACAGGTGGTACAGCTATATGTTTGGAGTTAGACAATTCTCCTGTTGTTCTCCTTCTACAAGTAACAGGGACCCCAGGAATGTGTGATGTGAGGGGGATTAGACCAGCTGTATTCCTGTCAGGAGGGCTTCCCAGCTGTCTTACTGTGTGTCCCCTGCTTGGAAACTCACATCTGTCACATTGGGAACAGCCGGTGATAGTTAACTAGTAGAGAGTTCCAAGCTGGACCCATAACCTCTCATCAACCTTTCTGAAGGGACACTCGAATCCGAGACATCATCCCAATACTCCCAACAGTCTAAATACTCAATAGAAGGGGAGGCCAACTCCAGTCCTCAAGGACCACCAACAAGTCAGGTGTAAAAGATATCCCTGCCTCAGCACAGGTGGCTCAATCAGTGGCTCAGTCGGTTATTGACTGAGCCACTGATTGAGCCATCAATGCTGAAGCAGGGATATCCTTAAAACCTGAACTGTTGATGACTCTTGAGGACTGGAGTTGGCCACTCCTGCTCAAGAACATCTGCTTTATCAGGCCCTCTTAAGTGTTGCTCGTGTGGGGTAAGTCTCAGTCAGTGGAAAGTGGACTCTGACTTGGAGTAAGTGTCACCCATATGGAGTAAGTCCAACTTATTAGAAGGCAGTCTCACTCATACTGGCTATGTCTCATTCATTAGAAGACACTAGGCAGTCTCACTAGTACATGGAGACTCATTCATATCATGTACGTCTCACTCATTGAAAAGTAGTCTTGCTCATCAATCAAACACTGTATGCCTGACTCATATGGTGTAAATCTCACTCATTATAAGGTAGTCTCACTCACTTAGTGTAAGTGTTACTCACTGGATGGCAGTCTCACTCACTTGTCGTAAGTCTCACTCATTGGATGGCAGTCTCACTCACTTTGAATAAGTCTTTGTAGTAAGTTTCACTTTTAGGTAGTGTCTTTCACTTGGAGTAAGTCTCACTCATATGCAGCAAGTCTCACTCACTTGGACTACAGCTCACTCATTGTCTGCACCACCTCGATCATGACTTGCGTTGATGCTAAGGAACTTTATCACAAAGGCTATAGATAAATGAAAACATTTTCCCAGCTAAGTGTTAGGGATATATACAGGACACGCGGCTTGTGTGACAGTTACTGCCAGTCAGGCTAGTCTTTGCATAATGCTGCCTGCAGCTCTGCCTGCCAATCAAAGTGTTCATTAGGGAGCCCAGTGTAAAATCAGGACCATATGGGCTCTTGTTCAAACCACTTTAAGCTTCTGTGAAACTGATGCTTTGCACACCCCCTCCCCCAAGTGAAGAAATGTGGAGTTTGGCAGTAGATGGGCATCCTTTGATACACACACTGTCTGCCTACTTGAAATGTGTCAATGTCCTCAAATTTTTCTCTTCAATGTAATATTTTTACGAAAGTTCACATTATGCAGAATTTTGCCAGAATTTAGTGAAAATGACAGTAGGTTATCTCAGGGCTGATGCAAGGGTATTTGGCGCCCTAGGCGGACCTTTAGCTTGTTCACTCCTCCACCCCCTAGCACACACACAATTAACTTTCAGATTTTTTTTCTATCTAACTGAAAAATGTAAATGTTATACCTAATATTTTTTTTCTAACATTCATACACACGCCTCCTCTCTTCCTGTCCTTTCTCCCCTTCACCATCATTCTCTTTCCCCCTCTCTCCCTGTCATTGTCGCTCATAACTCTCCCCTCTCTCCCTGTCATTCTCGCTCCCCCCTCTCTCCGTCACTGTCCCCCTCTCCCTCCCTCTCATTCTCTCTCCCGCTCCCTCATTCTCTCTCCCCTCTCTCTGTCATTCTCTCCCTGTCCTGGAACAGGATTGTTTATTTCTGTCCCCCCTTTGCAGCTCTCTCACAGACAGCTTTCTATATTTCAGTTGCATGCTTCTCTGCTCTGAAAACACACAGTGCCTGTGTAACTGATACATTTTGTTACATGTCTCCTCTCCACATAGCCTGTAGCTGGTTGCCCTGGCAACCCACCAATTCTCCTAGCTGAGATTGGGTCATTCCACCCCCCACGTCCTTGCTGACAAGTTAGTTTGGTCCTGTGACTATTCCTGTCTCTCAGGAACCCCTCACTTCTTTTCCATCTAAGCAGGCTGAGTGAGTACTACTATTCTCCCTACTCCCTTGCAAAAGCAATTCGTTTGACCTTCCCTTGATACAAAAGCACCTTCACATAGAGAAGCACTCTCTCACCACTCAACAACATCTACAAGTATCCTTTATTTTGCTTTGACTTTCCCAATAAAGTTAAGAATATACTAAAGGACTTGGTGTGCTTTCAAAGACGGATGAGTTCAGCTATCTGGCCATACTTAATCCTGTATATAACCATGTGGCTGCAGAATACTCCCCCTTCTGACATTCTCTCTCCCCCCCCCCTCTGTCATTCTCCCCTCTCTCTGTTATTCTCTCTCCTCCTGAAACACACACACCCACACGACAGGCACAGAAAACACACACACACACACACACACACACACACACACACACATA